>LSSL01000367.1:22652-68002 GCA_001953115.1 Smittium mucronatum | reverse complement strand
TAGTAGTAGTAGTAGTAGTAGTAGTAGTAGTAGTAGTAGTAGTAGTAGTAGTAGTAGTAGTAGTAGTAGTAGTAGTAGTAGTAGTAGTAGTAGTAGTAGTAGTAGTAGTAGTAGTAGTATTATTATTATTAATCGATTGGTTTTTATTTTTATTGTTTTATTCGTACGCAATTTATTATTTAGAATTATTATTATTATTATTATTATTTTCTTTTTGTGCTTCTATTTGCATTATTATTTTTAATAATTATTAAATGAATTATTAACATAAATTTTATATTAGTCATTGTTATCAAACTTTTAATACATGTTCTCTGTTTATAAATCACATAATAAAATGTCACTAGGTCCGACAATTTTTTCTTTTACTCATGTTAATCTTAATTGGATTCTATTTCGTAGTTTAATTTTTAGTTATGTTTCTAATTTTATATTTTTCTCACATGTAACTTATTCTTTTGACATAAAATTCATTATACATAAACAGAAATTTTGAAATAAAATGAAAATTTAATATTTTATCCATTATTCATGCATAAAATCGAATCTACTTCTATCAAATGCAGCAAATTCATTAATCAATTTGTGAAAATAAATTCCAATCAAAGAACTCTTAATTTTACATAATAAAATAAATTTTAAAAAAAAAATTATACGAATAAACCCCTTGAGGACGACTTTGACATATTTATATACAATTTTAAATCAAATTTAACACCATTTGAATTTAGATTTTTTATCTTCTAAAATTATGTGTTTTGTAAAATGCTTAAAAAAATAAAAAAAACCTTGCTAATTTTCATGGAAATTATTTAATTTAAATTTTTTCCTACGATAAAGATTAAAAGTCTAAATTATTTTCATCAGGGTAGGATGTTTTGAGATCTATACTAATAAAAAATTTACAATATTTAGGCATTAAAAAAATCCGCAATAAGCTAAAAGAATACAATTTATGTAAGATTTATTTTTCATTGATAATTTGTTGATTTATATTGGCCATTTTCGTTTTGGGAAATTTCAAAAAAAATAATCAATAATTGGAATTAATTTATCGAATTAGATTTAAAATTTCTTGATAATTACATAAATTGATGATTGGTTTTTAATAACACGATTTTATTTCTATTAGTCGAATTTGATATAATTTTAAATTTTAACCTTTGAAGCACATTATTAAAATATTTGGCGGATTTTTTTTTTTTAAAATACATATTTTTATTATTGCAGAGATCTTTCATCCATTTTTAGAGAAATAATAATATTTTTTGGTGAAATCAATTTTTCTAATTATCGGGAATTTTTCCGAATTTAGAGAAATTATTATTATAATATTTTGCACACATCCTGATTTATTTATAAAATAAAATTTTTAGAGTAGAGTATTCTTATAGAATCCAGTGAGTAAGTTTCTAACATCAATCTATTAAACAGATCATGGGGGTTTTCAAGCAAAAATACATAAAAAAACTTTTAATCGAATAAAATGAGTTCTAGTAATTAAATAAAATAAAATAGTTATTGTATCCAAAAAAATCAAATTATTTATTACTAATTACCATTATGATAATGAGAAAATAGACTGTAAACTAGGTAATGAATCGATTTTTTAAAAAACTTATGCATAATTATATTTATATGAGATCACATTTTTTTGAAGCTTAATGACTTTAAAAATTATATTATCTCATTTTTACTGAAGATAACTAAGAATACGGCTATCAATGGTAAAATAAAAACAATACATTCATTTTTATAAATATATTGCGTGCTGTTTCAAATCAAATATGATTATTTTCCAAAAGTATAAAGATAAGTACTTAACTATCAAAATCGACGCTTTAAATCATTTAATAAAACTTAAAAAATACGAAAAAAATATTTAGACAAAAAAAAAATTTTTATAGAAAAAAGTATTGATGGTATTTGGAAATTAATCAATATTCAACCAATATTTTAAATCCATTTCATAAATAGGATGAACTTATAGATAATCAATTAATTTTTAATTTACTTTTTTTCTATATTATTTGCTATTTGATACCATTTGCTAAAACTAAAAGGTTCAAAATTTTCAATAGCGAAAAATTAGGCTATAAAAAGTTTAAAAAATGGAAAATTATTTCCAATAATAGAAATTTAATTATCGTGTAAACAATTGGCCATAAAAACTTTTTAGTAATAAAATTACTAATATAAATGGAAAATTTTAAAAATAATTCTGAATTTTAAATAATAAATAATAATTGTAATTGTTAAAAGCCACCTAATAAGCTTATTGGATCAGCTATTAACAAACCATTTAAAATCTATGAGAAATATTCAGCGAAAATAAATTTAAAATTTGATCACAAAAAATTAACAACATATTTTAAAAATTTCAAGTAATTCTCATAATTACTTAAAAATATACATATATCGGAAAATATAAGCATTATAAAAACAAAAAATCCTACTAAAAGCCTATGGATTGATGCAATATAACTTAATATTACAATGCTTTAAATTATTCTGTTGCAAAATATAATAATAATAATCATACAAAATTAAGCATCTTAATACAAAAAATCATAATATACTACAAAATTAACAAATTATTAGGACTACCCATACAAAACTGGATATTTAAATACAGAAAGAGTAATATTTCGTTCTATTGGGCAGATTTTGATTATTTTGCGATTCTTTTTCGAAACAGATTTTAGTTTTATTTTTATTGAATCTCATATAGGATTCGAATCTTTTTATTTTATTTAAAAACCGATGGATTCTTCTTATTTAAAAAAATAGAAAAAAAAATTAAAATTTGCCAAATTTATAAAAAAGGTATGTAATTGTATCAAATTTTCAATTTTTTATCCAATTAATGGCAAATTTTAAAAGTTTTGTATCGATTTATTAACTCTGTATCAAAATAATTATTTATGTATCTTATAGCTAATTTTTTTACAGTTTTTTATTAGATAACCATATTAAAATAATTTCAAAAATTATCCAAAATTGGGTATTTTTTTAAATTTTTTTAATTTTTTTAATTTTTTTATAAAGTATTTATCACATTTTCCCTTTAGATTTTTTATTAATAAACCACAATATAAAAAACATTAAATTTTATCAAATTATCTTAAAATAATTAAATTCAGATCGTTTTTTGAATAAAAGCAACTCTAATAAATTTTTTAGATGCTTTACATGGAAATAAATGTGATCAGTTCATACATCTATATATTATTTAAAAGCATATAAAAAACACACATAAAATGAAAATATTTAAATTATTTTATAATGTTATAAATAGGTAAAATTAACACACTCTAAAAATAATTTTCAAGAGTGATTTTTAACAGAACTTATTCTTATTAAATATGTAAATATATTTTTCATAAAAAATTATTAGAAAATAGAAGTATATATTAAACTAAAGCTTTTTAAAATTTAATATCATGAAATTTAGAGTATTCTAAGAACTTTGAATATTTAATAGATTTAAATTTTTAAATGAATTTTTTTAAAATTATTTGGTTGTATAAAAAGAAATAATTAAATACTTTGATTTTTACCTGCTTAAATTATCTACTAATATCTAAAACTTTCTTTCATAATTTTATAGTTTATTAATTTATTTTTTTTAAAAATTCTATTCAAAAAAACGAAAAATGGAATATAACATGATAAAAAACCCTATTTAAAGTTTTAACAATTTTTAAATGCAAAAATAATTGTTTAAAGAGACCTTTTTAATTCTTTATGTCTTATTAATACAAATAATAATAACTCTTTCTCATTGTTAGCAATAATTTTTTTTCGCAATTACGCAATCAAAAAAAATAATCAAATGATGATAAGAGAAAAGAAGCCAAAAAAATCAATTCAAAACTTAATAAACTTCTATTGCGAGACAACCCCCCCCCAAAAGGATGAAACGTTTTAATAATCAAGGTTCTCTTTTTATAAAATTTTTTAACAAGATGAAGGGCTAAGATTTAAAACTACTAGAAGTATAACTCGAACTCTATTTTTCAGTTGGCTACTGGAAATTTAGATATAATTAAGAAAATCCGCAAATTGAGGTTCATTATAAAAAAATTATTTATCACACTGAAGCCGCTAGAAATAAGTTATAAGATATTCAATAATAAATATCTCAGTCGCTCAGAAGCTATAACAAATAAATGATCAGGATTGTAAAATCAGTTAATTTTTATGGATTTAATGATTAATAAGAAATAAAAAAAATCAGAAAAATTATTTCGCAAATTTTAATTAGTTTAAAAGAGTATTTTATATTTGGAGATGAACAATAGACGGTTAAAATCTCAGGATAATCTATACATAGTAATCTTTAAAAGATCAATTTATCTTACAATGAACTCTCAAAATAGATAGAAATATTCAATATTATAGCTATTAAGCATATAAATATAAATATAAATATAAATATAAATATAAATATAAAAAAAATATGATTGAGAATTTATAAAAACAAAGAAAAAAGTCCTCAAAACTCCGATTTTTTGAAATTTAAAATGAGTAACATAAATTAACTAGAATTGTGTACCTAAAATATTCAAATTTCTCAAAATTAAACGTCATAGGAATTGTTTTTGCGGCGATTAAGAAGCCAAAAAAAAAGGAGAATATCTTTTGTTAAAAATAATTAAATGAACTCAAAAATAAAAAATTGATAAAAGAATTGACGCGAAAAAGATTATGATTTCTAGTTAAATACAAAAAAACCTAATATTGAGAAGCCCCGTGATGAACTAAAATCAAAAATAATATAAAAATACTATTATTAATTTTTTTAAATTCAATTAAAACAATAAAAAAAAATCATGAAAAAAAAATCTGTATTATGAGATAATCTTAATAATAATATAAAAATTATAATTAAGGTAATTTGCAGATTATATGAAAGAAATTTAAAAACTATTTTCAATTTTTTTTAAATAAATAAGCCATTTTGTAAACTATATAATCATACTACTATTACAAAAGATAATTTCTATACCAATTAAAAAATCTATATACTAAAATGACCAGATTTCTTGAAAAGCAGAATAGGTGAACTCATAGTCCATAAGTAGGCAAAGATGAAGAAACCTCTCAATTAAAGTGGCTAAAAATACACAATATTAGCCTAATTAATCTAAAGTTATCTAATAAAAAAAATTAGATAGAAAAATATTCCAATGAAAAATATTATAATAATATGCTCATTTGTATAAAAAATTAATATTTTTGATTACATGGAATTTAATGTTTTAAAAAAACTCAAAAAAAATCACTATTATTCAAATATATAAAAATAATGACTGAATCTGATATTAATTTATAGATATAAATACAAATAAAAAACTAAGGACAAGAAAATTGGAGAAAATCGTGAATTAGTAAAATATGGCTAACTAAATAATCCAAAAATATATCCAGAAATTAAGAAGCTAAGTTTGGAAATATAAGATAATAATAAAATTTACGGATATTTAAAGTAAATATATTTACACATAAAAATCAAATCGAAAAAAAATGCTATGGATCTATACCTTCCAAACAGAAATAATTAGTGGATAGAGTTCTGTCCTATTTTGTTACGATTTACAATTATGTGAATTTTTATAACTACTGGTTGGTATAATAACATTGTAGCGAGAAATTTAACAAATGGAGTACACCCTAGTAAAATTGTATCCAAAAGAAATAAAAAAATATTATTTTTGATAAAATTAAATTTAATTGTGAAGTAAAACTCCAGAAAATTAAAAAAAACCCGATCAAAAGTCGGAAAAAGTATGAAATATAATGTATGACACATTTTCATGTATTCAGTTAAGAGATGATTGTGAAAAATCATGAAAAATTTACAACCTAGTCATCAGGTTATAATTTATTTGAAGTAAATATATCTAATAAACTACAAAAAAATTATAAATAAAATAACTGGGTGACTAACGCCCAATTTCTAAAAAAATAAATTTATGCCAAAAAAATATACAGAAAATATATTACAAAATGGATAAATCATCGTAATTGGCAAAGTTACAGAATATAAAATAGTGAATAATTTAAAATTTTATCGTCCTTTTTGTGCTTACAAAAATAAAAATTAAAAAATTATATGAGAAAGCCAAAAAGAGAAATATTTAAAGCCAACCGTTCTGAAAAATCAAATGAAAATAAAAATAAAACTTAATGGAATGTTAATTTTATATAAATAAATAGAGCGAAAAACAGGGAAAAGTCTAAAAAAAATTTTGGTTGCATAAAAAAAGATAAAATTTCGAAATAAAAAAGCTGAACATATTAGAAAACGGATTTTTTTTAATAAATAGCATGGATTATTATCATTGAGAAATTCTCAAAATTGAATTTTTAAAAAAAAAATCACAATAGAAAGAATTTTTAAGGAATAAAAAATACATGAATCACAGAATAAATTTAATTTAGAAGAAGATATAACTGAAGATTAGATATGCTAGTTTATCCAAAAACGGCTCAAAATTTTTTATTAATATACCTGATGGTTTTTAGAATAAGTTTTTTAAACAACTTATATAGATAATATAAAAATATATTTCCAAATTATTCGAAAAGGTTAACTAATTGAGAAATTTTAATAAAAAAAAACAGGAATTTAATAAATATTCTAAAAAAAGTATCTCATAGAAACCTGTAATGACCCGATCAATATTAACACGCATAAATCACCCTCTTTTCTTATAACTAATAGTATCCATTTCCTATTTAGTATGTAGCTATAATAAAAAATTGCTTTCTCGCTTTTTTGAATGTAATATTTTCAATTATTTTTATAATTTTTATTTCCTTATCTCCATAATATCCTATTTAAAATACATAATTTCCTTATTTTATTCTGGAAACAATAGACTAATTAAAAATTCAAAAGCAGGTGGCTTTAAGCTTTATAACATCAAAAAAAAAAGAACAAAACTTTAACAGATAGATAAAGCCTTTCACGAAGGAAATAATATATAACCCATAACATATTTACTAAAAAATTTTTTATTGATAACGCAAAAAAATATATATACCAGAGATTACTAAAATATAACTTTCAAAAACTAATGAATGTATATTCATGCTAATATCGAAAAATTAATAAAAAATGGTTAAATTGTACTATGTGAATTTTTTTTTTTGAGATTTGGGTATGTTAATAATATTTTAAAAAATACAAAAATCAATTGTGAATACTAAGCAAGAATGAAATTTAAATGATATTTTTTTAGTAAAATAAAATATTTAAAGAGAAAAAAAATGGGGCAATCGTTGTATTTATTACAAAATCTATAATAACTTCAATTAATGTTAATATTAAAAAATATATATCTGGAATATATTTTTGGAGCTAAATTTTTAATTAATGGCATGATAATTTATTATAAACTTAAATATCAAAGATAGTAATGAATCAATAAAAATAAAAAGTATCTACATCTACATAAAAAATTTAGGAATAAAAAAAAATCGATTTGAAGTTTCAGTGGTAATTTGTTAATGAATAACTACGAATCAAACATAAAATTACAAATTCATTCCTAAAAATTCGTAAGAAATTTTTTTTAGGCTTTTGAACCAAATAAAAATTTTAAATCAGAGGTTGAATGATGGAATTTTATCATAGGATATTTATAAATGTATTCTATCGCGATAAGAAAAAGTATAAATATAAGGAAGTTAGTTTTGAAATCAAATACGCATTTTTTTATCAATTTGGTAGTATTTTTTAATTTTAATCAATTATAACATAAACTTATAAAAAAGATTTAAAAACCTAATAAATGTTTAAATCTCAAATATTAAAAAAAAACTTATTTATATGAAAATTAAATTATCTGTTTTGGATTGTAAATTCTAGGATTTATAGATGTTTAGAATGAAAAAGAAATATTTTCGACACAAAAAAATTATATTCAAGAAAATACTGTTATAAACCTTTATAGCTTTAAAAAATTATTAAAAAATTCCCAAAAAACATTAAATGATAATATTAAAAAGTAAGATTAAATGTAATAATCAGATTTTTTTCTTCCTATTTATAAATTTAATAAAAATTAAAAATTATATCTATAATATAATTCTTGAAATAATTTTGATGAGAATTACACAGATTAATAAGCAAAATTATTATAGTACAGTCCATTATAATAATATATAAATATGTTAACGTTTTTATTTTTCTGGGGAAGACATCTTCATCAAAGTTATGTGTCCCTTTAAAGCTTTGAGTATTTTTGTTACGGATTCCCAGCAGATTACTGAGAGTTGGTATAGTTTTATATCTCTATATTAAATCACTTTAATAATATCTAATTTAAATTAGGTTGAGACTTTTCGGGAAAGTTTTTTTTATTTGGGGGTTTTATATACATGTTTTTTTATTTGGGTTATTTTGTGTTTCTTTGTTGCTAAAAAATAGCACAAAGGGTATTGATTAAAGAAAAAAAAATTAATGGAAAAAATATAAGAAATAATGTTTATATATATTTTCAGTATAGAAAAATTTTTATTGAAAAGTTGAAAAAAATTATTTGACGAACTATATTGAATTTTTAATGAATTTTAACTATATCTGAAGCATGTTTTTTTTTTTCAACTTTGGGGTTTAGATAAAGTTTTTTTACAAATTAATTTATTTATAATAGTATTTTTATCTGTGAAAATTACAAAATTCTTTCTTTCTTTCTATATTTATTTTTCTATGATATTATATAAAATAACTAACAGAATTTAATATTTTTAAATTATAATGTTTCGAATTTTTTATCTTTCTGCAAATTAATCCCCTTTCAAATGGGTATATGTATTTTTCAAATTGAAATCTTTATTAATTAATCTCTAAACAAATCCAGATCTTTTTAAATTAACTTTCAAAGGAAAATTAGCTCTTATCATATTGAATTATTTGAAAATCAATATTTATATTTATATTTATAATATTTTTTTCGTTTTTGTAAATAATCAAAATTGGTCACATAAAGCTAATCATTATTATTGTGATTTATATTTTGGGAGTTACATTATTTATTTATTGGAACTTTCATATATATATATATGCATATTTGTATTCACATATAGTCCTCACATGAATGTGACCTTTTTTTGGTGTATTTGATACCTATAAACTTCGATCAAATTTTTTAAATGCTATCATTGGATATAATTAAAAATTTATTATCGAGTGAAAACTTTCATTATCCTAAAATATATTAATTAAATCGATGTTTCAATAGAAGGATGTCAATTCACAATTAAAAAATCAAATTTGAAATTTGAATTTATATTAAATTTATATAAAAAAGTAAGTATATTAGTTAATAGCACATATTTTATTAAAGCTTTAATATACCAAAAAAATAACATTTTTCAAATGCAAAATTTAATATTAGATTAAAGTGTTAAATACATGCAAATATCAATTAAAATTTAACAAAATAATTTTTATTTGTTTAGAATATAATACTATCTTAAATTAGAATCTTTCGATTCAACCATACCAAAGGTCAATCAAAACTAAGAGAATATTTATTATTAATTTTATATTGTCATCTATTTGCTAAATTAAAATTTTTTGAAGAAAATTTTATCTCGATGATCCAATTTTTAGCATTTGAGTACATTTTCAAAATATACCCTATTAATTTGATTTATGTTTAAACAGTTTTTCTAAAATAATAAAAGAGCTTTTATTCGATAATAATCATTCTTTCAATCTTTTTTCCTAACTAGAATGCTTTCACAACCACATGGGTTTAAAATCACCAAAAAAAGATCACTTCCACAAAAAAGATCATTAAAACATAGGAATAACATTCGAAAACAAAACAATAAATTAAATTAACCCTGTAAAGATCAAATTTGTATAATATGGAAAGTAAAGTAACAGTTTCAAAATCGAATTTATAGAATTATGGAAATAAAAAGTAGAGAAAAAGAGATATAAAGATCTTTATAAATATTTTTGAGTAATTTTAAATAATTTTAACATCTTTCAGGAGCAGATTTTGTAGTAAAGTTATAAGGGTATAAATCTTTGCTTTGAAACTGTTGCTGTATGCCCAAATATTAGTCAGCTCTAAGCTCAATATTGATGGAATACTCATCAGCCACGCTCAGCAGAGACTTTAAGGCAGGTATTACCACCTTAATCCGCCTATCTGCGCTTCTCCAATTTAATTATGTACTGACAAAACCAAGTATTTGTACAGACCCTACGTTAGAAATAATATGCAGGAAGCTTATCAAAGAACTGTGATTGGGTCTTAATTAAATTAACATTAAAGTAGATACAGGATCCTCTATTTCCGGTTCTCCCGACAAATCAATCGATGGGTCTAAGTAATCATCTAGCTCAAGAACTTCAGAAAAGGTGGATACCATTCTATTTTATCTCTATCTTCCACTACCTCTCACCAAGAGTCAACCTCTAACGCAAATTCATAAGGATAAGCAACTAAATATAACAACTCATGGTTGCACATAACAATGCACATAACATTATATAAGCTATTTACAACACTAAAAAAGCTAAAACTAACTAACAAAATGAAGTAAAAGGATGTAATCCCATTCTAAGAAGTAAATAAAATACTAAATAACAAAATACTACCAGAATCAAGACTGGTAAAACCACTACCGAAAAATATGAAAAAAAATTTGCATTCAAAAACAGTGAAAAACTAAACTAACTATACTACCAAAATACAGCGTGACTAAAACAGTATTCAAACATTATAAGAGTCTCAGAATATAAAGGGTGAGTACTTCAACTAAGGAAGATAATGAGCGTCCTACAACTTTTTTCCCAGAAAAAAAGTCTATAGAATGAAGAGTTGACCTAAATATCGCATTATAAAAAATTTTTGAAATGAAAAAAAGAGATTTAAAAAATATTTGTAATAAATTTGAAAATGTAAAAATATTATGGAGATATTTAAACAGTAATAAAATCTTAGAATTGAAAAAAATTTAAATTTAGTTTTTCAAAACAAATAATAAAATTTACCGAGTAAAAGAGTAATTTAAGTATAAAAATTACCTAATTTTTTTTTTCAGAATGATAGTAAAACCCGGGTAAAATAAGAGTTTCCAAGCGTTCTTCTAATATGAAAAGATATATTTTATAAAGGTTCAGATAAAATAGTTTACTAAAAAAAGAATAACTTAAAAATAACTTAAAAAAATCTCAAAGAAATATTGAAAAAAAATTTCTGAGTGCATTTGGTTCTAAAAAAGATATAATATGTCCGTAGCAAAAAAAATTGATACTAAGCAGTTAAAGCCCCAAAAATAAGGGAAACAGAAACCGGTAAATTATATAAATTAGAAAATGAAAATTGGATATAAAAATAGATAAGCGATACTTTTTTGCATCAATTTTTTATATTGTATAAGATAAAAAAAAATCTAAATTTTCAATTATGAAAGATTTTTATCAGCTTAAATTAAGAAAACTATCCTAGATAATAAAAAAATGATTTAAAAAATATTTCTGTGAAAAAAAATTTTAAATTAAAGTTTATATATTATTTAGATTTAATTTAATTTTAGTCAAATTAATGATAGATTTAATTTCGAATTAAATTTTTTTGGATGAAATAATAAAAAAAAATCATGATTTATTTAAATGATTAATTTTAGTTTAAAACAATCACTCTTTTTGTGTTTTAGGATTTTTATTGATATTAAAAGTTACACATTTATTATAAAAGATACTTATATTTTGAATATATTCTCATAAAATATAGAAATGTTTTTAATTAAAAATATTAATGTATAATTTCCAAACCCTATTCAGTAATCTATATAGTTTCATATTACATATAAAATAATCATAATAAAATGAATAAAGTAGATATATAAATACTGATTTTTCATATAAAAGATGGAGAAATTTTTTTATAAATTAATTTTTAATTTGCGAAATTTAGGATTTACATTTTAAAATTTTACTTATTTAAAAAATCAACTAGTAGAATAAAAAACTCTGTAACGTACAAAATAAAAGGAGTAAAAGATTAATTTTACTAATTTAACTTTTAAACATAGGGAATTTTTATTATTATTTAATTAAAAAAACTAAATAAAGTTATTTTTAGATATTTTTATCTAAAAATCAAAATTTTCTATTTCATTTTCAAATATTTATTTTGAGGCATTGTTTTAAAAGTTTACAAAATAGTTTCATTTTACTCAATATCCTCCCTTAAAAAAATTTCCCCTTTTCATTTAAATCTAAAATAAAAAGAATTATGTCAAATAAAAAAATCCTATAATATGATTTAGGTTTTGTGTATTGTCTATGAAAATTTTTTACTAATCAAAAAAAATAATACGAGTTCTCCTTGGTTTTTTTTGATTTTATTTAAACTAAAAAATATTTAGAAAAAATAAAGTCAATCTAGGATCTACAACTACATCTTTTCAGGACTAAATCAGAAAAAAGGAATACCAAATTAAAAAAGGAAAAAAGTTGAATTTTAGTAAGTTTGATTTGGTAAAAAGTATGAATGAATTGGGTTAAGGTCGAATCAATTACAAAAAAAGTAAGTCCGATTTTGGAAGGGGAAGCTGGGTATTATTTTTTACATAATTTGTTTAGTTATAACATACATAATATTTTTTTTGGTAATAAAGAATTATAATGATTTTCATATATTTCTGCTTTTATTTTCAATAAACATCTCCACGTGTTTTTTCATGATAAGCTTTATATTATGCTTTTAATTTTGAAAGATGAAATTACGCCACATTAAAATTATTATATTTTTTATAACTGTGGCATAGCTACAATTGATTTTTTTCCAAATTTTAATCACATTAGATAGGAATTTTTGACTTTTATTAATTGCGTCACGATTTTTGTTTTAAAAAATGTTTTTTTATGGAAATAATCTGCATATTCATGGAAATATATGAGTTTTTTTCGCAGACCATTTTAGTCCCCATTTACTGCTAAAAAAATATGAACATGACCGGAAATTTCCTTTTTTTTTTTGGTATATTTAGCTTAAATAAAATATGGATTTATTGGAAATTAATAATTCTGTAAATTAAACAGTAAGGGATTATTACAAAAAATATCCTTATTCTGATAGAGATGCTGTTTTTAAATCAGCTAAAAATGGAGTTGAATACTCCAGTTCACTAATTTCTCATAAAGTTCAAAATGTAACTGCATATGACTGGATAAAAGCTGATTCTAAAAATTAAAAAAATAGAGGCGGAAATAGGATAGAAGCCATTAAAATATTGGAAAATCATTAAGAATATTTGCTAAAAAAAATTGAAGAAAATCCGCTTTAAGCGTGTATAAAAGAGAATTTTTAAAACTAGAATTAGATTTACTAGTTTCACAGCAGAAAATAAAAAAGCATCTGAATTTTAAAACAGTTATGGTCAAGGGAATGCAAATTAAAACATCCAAAGTTAATTATTTTGAGAATACCTTCAAGCGTAAAAGTTAAATAACAAACTTTTAACAATATTCAAGTCTAGAAATGTTCTTCATCTTTATCGATGAAATTAATTTAAATATATTTTTGAGGAGATCTAGCGATTAGACTTGGTGTATCATAGTCAAATATCGGTATTATTTCCGATAATGCAACTATTCACTATATTATTCTATTGCAATTTTCTTCTATGAAGGGATAGAGATATTAATATAAACCAATGTTTTACTAAGCTAAATCATTGGGAAATGCATTGGGCGTAATTAAATTTATTATTAAGAATTATTTTTTTGATAATGTCAAAGCAACCAATAATGAAGATTCTAATGGAGAATGTAAAAAGATAGAGCGGGTTAACAGAGTACTATAGAAGACAATTAAGAACCCATATGCATCAGTAACTGGAAAATTTTAAAAGAATTTGTCGAATAAACGCTCTATTTTTTTCAGAAGCAATAGAGCTATTGGGTATGCCGTTCTGTGTATGATTGAGGTATTTTACGTTTCTCAGTTTCATCTTAAAAAACCGGTATTACTTTTTTTGATTCATTTTTACAAATTTTGTAATTTATAGGAATTTTATCAACCTAATTCTTACTTTTTACAAAATAAATTTTACTAAAAATAAATAATATTTTACTTTTTTGGAATTTGGTCCTGAAAAGATGTTTCAAAATGAATTTAAAGAAAATCATACTAAAATTTAGTATCTGTTGAAATGATATGGTTTAGTTGGAGTAAAATTTTACATTAGAAATATAAATTGGAGATGTTAGATAAACTATGAAAAGGCGCGAATGAAAAAATTTGAAAAGCTTAGCAATTAAAACATGACGAAACTTCCGTATCTATATGCTCAAGAGTTTCGAGAAGTCAATTAAACATCAGAAAAAGATGATATGTTTTTATAATTAATTATATTGTACATTGAGCTGATTGGATTATTAAATCCGTTTTGGAAGTTTAAAATATTCACTTGCAATTTTTTAGATACCAAGTATGATAGTGTGTTAAAAATCTAGTATATCAATTGAAATGAAAGGAATAATTATACTAAATATATTAAAGCTCTTATTTACAGAAAAATCTAAATTATAATATCCTGCTAAAGAAAACTATTAGCAATCTGCATCAGAAAAAAAATCGGATACATAAGATTTTATCATTCAAAAACAACATTTTCTTGGTTTTTATCCAAAAAATTTACATTCTTCAAAAATTTATTTTGTTTATAGTGAAAATAAAATCTAGATTCTCTGCTAAAATTTCAAAATTTCTATCCAATATTATCAAATATGACCCGAAAACTAGAAAAATAGTGTTAAAAATGCTGTCGGTAAAATCAGAAATAAATTTGGGATGGTTATAAAGCATGATTTTTTGGAAGTTCCTTGAAATAACTAAAAATGGCTATTTATTTGACACTGATAGTTGCTTTAAATTCATGAAAGCATATATCGCCAAAGTAAATTATGAAAATTATTTTAGGAATTTGGAACATTAAAGAATTAGGGCGCAAAATGAGGTTTAAAAATATATTTATCTCATTTTATTCTAAAATAAAAGCTCTAAAAAATAGAAATAATATCGTATTTTCTTATGAAACTCACTTTTTTTTTAAATAAATTCTAAAAAAAGTCAAAATTATGGCTTGTACAATAGAAAAAAACAATAATGCATCAATTTTAAATCAATAGATAGTCTCTATGAAAGATAAAAAAATTGTATTTGGCATTTTATGAACTTAAAAAAAGCTGATAAATTTAACTGAAGTAACATGTTTATTTCAGATAGATATAATGAGAAAATAAACGTAAAAGATATATTTTCAAAGAAAAATTAATATATTCTTAGTATATAGGGTATATTCAGGCAAATTTTGAAAATAAAATTTAAACAAAAAACTTATAAGATACTTAAGAAAATGAAAAATTCTTTTACAAAAAGTGAATGAAACAATTTATATAAAATATTAATTGTTTATAAAATGGTCAAAAATAAATGAAAAAATATTCTAATCAAAGTCTGGGTTATGGTCAAGATCTTTAATCTGAAATCGAGTTTCATATCTGTGATTTAAAATTTCATTAAGGTTTTTTTCTCTGCAATAAAATAAGTAAGATTTTTTCTCCTTTAGATGTCTAGATAAATTTGAATAATTATGTACTCAAAAAAAAGGTAACGCTTCATTAATTAAGTTCACTTTATTTAAATAACTAACAATATTCGTATTTAATTAGTTATAAAAAATAATAATTTAGCTTAAGTATTAAATAAAATTTAAAATTAACTTTAATTATTTATGAAAAGATCAAAAAAAATTTCGATAGTATAACTTTTGACTTATTATATAAAGTGACAGATAGAAATTTTATTGTTTCAGTCAGTGGAAATAAGAAGTATTATTATTTAAAATTTAACAAAAATACTTGGCGTGTGGAGAATTCCATTGCTTCGGAATTCAATGTAACCATGCAATATTTCCAGATGGGTTCTTTAATGAACCAATAGATTCAGTACACGCATTGAATGTTTCATCCAGTGAAGAAATCTTCCCATAAGCATAATTGACTTGTAGAAAATAGAAAGTGATATAAATAAGAAAGCTTAGACATTTTGGAATGGCTAAGCTTTTCAGCATGTCTTATTCCCTATATTTTATACTTTTAACTATTATAACCTTTTAACTTTTATCATTATAATTATCCCATTAAACCCGAACCGTACAGGCTCCTGCATATCAAAAAAAAAAATTCACTGACACGTGAATAATCCATTTTATATGAGTATATATATTGTCTGAAGCGAAATTTTTATACCAGTTAGACTGGTACAAGTCTTTGCCCCTAAATTGTTATTGTGTAGCCAAAGGTGGGGCAACGTCGAATATACTATCGCTAGTACATCCTTCGCTCCCACCCAGAGATAATTTAGGGCAGGTATCACTCCTTACTCCGCCTATCTACACTTCGCCTATTGCCCTCTGCACTAACAACACTAAGTGTTTGTACAGCCCCCTCGATAGGAATAATAGGCGAAAACCTTACCGGAGGGTTGGGATCAGAGTTTAACGAAAGTTCCAATAGAGAAGATACAAGTTCTTCCATAATCGGTTCTCCCGCCAAATTCACTGATGGGTCTAAGTCTTCACTTAGGTCGAGGGCGGAAATAGAGATCGAAGTCGAAGCTTCACTATCTCTATCTTCTGCTACCTCTCGCCAAGCGTCCACCTCTGATGCAAATCCATAAGGATAACCACCAGACTCGACCAACCCATGATCGCTTTCCATCATGTCAATAGCATTATGTAAGTTAATGCCACTACTAAGAATTAAACGGGCTAACAGGTGATGATCCTAGCCCACGAAAGAAAATACTAATTACTTTTAGCTACCAACACGAATGATATAAAATTTATTATATTTGAAAAGAATCAACAAAACTACTATATACTAGACTGCGAGTATAATTAAAATATATTACTACCAGCCTGTAGCGTGCTAAGACTTCAGACTACCAAAAGGACGTAACTTAACCTAGAAGCTCAACGCGTCCTACCACTTTAATATGTAATCAGGAAATAATAATTGAATAGGATCAATTTTTTTCAATATTTGTAAACATATATGAGACGATTTGCGTTTTCCTCACATAAAATGTATATCTAGAGGAAGACCTTTGATAAAAAGAAAATAACAACTATCGGTTTAACCGAATGAATTAAATCTAATAAGAAAAGAAAGCGTACTTACAGAAATGTAAATATGAAGGGATAAAATTAAAAAACTTTCAAATCTAAAAATTTAAATACTGCCTTACGTTTTAAAATTTTTATTAGAAATTAATAAAAAAATACAATGCGTGTGCTTATTTAATATATATAAAAGATTTACGTCTAAATTTTTAGTGAATTTAAGAACAAATTGAAACGAAAAGAGTTCTTTAGTAAAAAACCAACTTTTCTCAAACCGATATCAACAGAATTAGCATTTGAAATTCCAAAAATCTAATAATTATAAATAATAAGTACTTGTAAACAAATTAAATTCAGTTTAAAACAATTTATCTTTAAACAATAAACTCAAGTTTTGTTTTAAAAAGATATGTATAAATGAAACGGGGGGTTTTTACTATCAAAAATACCTTATTTTCAGTTAAAAAATATTTATTGTTAATGAATTATAATTTAAATAAATAAATTCTGTAGAACTTGCTGATTTTTGAGAGATTTAATTCTAATTTCACCAGAAATAAAATAAAAAAAATTCAGAGTAAATTAAAATTAAGATAATAGGAATTATTTTAAATTTTAGATCTTTTTTTTACGAAACTCATTGATCATATTCTAGTGAAAAAAAAATTAAAAAATACAGTTTATGTATTGCCAACCATTTTCATAATTATCAGTTATAAAAAATTAAGCGGTTTTACGATTACCGATTAAAAAAACCTTTCTGTTAGAATTAAAATAAATTTGATTATCAAACCATATTAAAAAAAATTTCTAGTAAACTAATTGAAAAAACATTAAGCTTTCAATATTAATCATCCATATCCTTCAAACAAAATTCCATATACCACTCCATCTGTTCCATAAAAACTTTAAGATCATATTTTTTGAAATGAAAATATCCTATTATATATCATATACAATCAATAAAATTATATCATTATTATTTAAACAAGTACTATAACTGAACAGAAGTTAAATTTTACTATTGTGCTGATAATAAAACAATGGTCTAGATTATTTATGAAAAAAGAAATTTTTATTTTGAATATCAATGTTTTTTATAAAGAGTTTAGCAAGAATAGAAAAATTATGTAGTGGAAGGTGATGATTAAAATAATTGTATTATGGGGAAGCTTAAAAAGATATCTACTTTTCTACTTAATATAAGATTTATAAAATAAATATAATTTAAAAGATTAAAAAATTGTAGTATCATTTTTATTTTTCCCTAAGTAATTTTAAGCATTATTCAATTAATAATATTTTTTCTTTTCGTTTCTAATTTAATTTTTTTAAAGAAAGTAAAATCGATCACATTATCCAACAGTAGAAAAAATTGAATTTAGAATAAGTTTTTATTAAAAAAGGGCAAGATAAGCAGGAGAAATCTAAAATATCAAAGGCAAAAAAATTAATAAAAAAATTTTCTGTAATAAAAATTCATCGACTTTCACCTGCATATTTCCAATTATCTTGAATTAAAATATATTCTAAAATTGTTTTCGTTAAACTATTATATATATATCCATAATTAAAATAATATTATTAATTATTAAAAAGTGTCGGAAAATTCATTAACGATATATAATGCTTATTTGCCTATTATAAAATTAGAATAAAGCTCTTTGTATTATTTTCTAAGAACGAGATACTTATATTGTCATACTAAATCGTTTGATTTATTTCATTATTTAAATAAAAATGTTTAAAGAATGAAGAAAATATACTTTGAATAATTATTGAATCTCCGATGTGAAAATTTTGTATTCATTTTTTGGAGTATAATAGCTTAAATAACTATAGGAATTATATATTAATAATAAAATTGATTAAAATCTAATTTTTTAAAAACTGTTCTACTTTAAATTGGAAAAAAATTTATAGAAATAACTAAAGTTTATAAAAATAATTTTATAATAAAATATGTGGATTTAATTAGAATTTTTACATCTTAACTATAATTTTTTTAAACATATAGGTTTATCTGGGATTAATTATAATATAAATAATAAATAAAAAAATATTAAAAAAAACGAATAAAATCTACATTCAAATAATTTAGATGAATGATTTATATAAATATAAAAAATATTTTTTGATTATATTTAATAATTTATTACAATATTCTATATCACACTAATAAAAAACAGCTAAGTTTTTTTAAATAAAGTATTTATCAGCACAATAATATTTTATTTCAAAAAAAAGAAAATATTGACTAGTAAAAACGTATTGTATATATTAATAAGATTTTGCTTTTTCAAAAATTCCTATTATAATTCCATTTTGATCTTATTTAGATTATGCACACAAAATAAATTATAGCTGTTATTTTTTAATATATATATATTTTTTAAATAAATAGTTCATTAAATTTTTGAAAAAAAAATTAAGAAAAAAAACAATGTGGATTTATTTATTTATAATCCATAATACGCAGATAAAAAAATTGATATTCAACTATCTCTCAAGATCCAAGTAATTAACACCAATAAATATTGCCTGAAGAGAAATTTATTCAAAATAAGTGATCTTTATAATTATTGTATTGGTTAAAAAATAAATGATAGAAATATGATGATAAAAAATCTTCCTGCTTTATAATAATGGAATTTAGGCGTATATAAATAGGAAGACATATTAGAGTTTAATATCTATTTTTTAAATTATTTGATTTTTTTTATTATGATTTTTTAATATTTTAGACGATATGGGTATTATTGAGCAAGAGCATATACTATATGATAATTATAATATTTTGTTTTTGTTTTTGGAATTTATTTAATTTTTTTGAGAAGTAATGATTTTACATATTTGAATTTTCTAAACAAAAATCACATGTTTTTAAAGAATTCAAATCCATATCTTTTTTAAAAATTGCAGTAGTTATATTTTATTTATGAAAAAGAAAAGATTTTTTTTTAAAAAATTTCGGTTATATAAACCATTTGAAATTTAAATTAATGCTAAAATTAAAAAATTAATGTGTTCCCCATTTTTATAAAGCCTTTTGCTCAAACAATGAAGCCTTTTGCTCAAACAAGTAAACCTTTGGCTCAATTATATAAACCCAATATCTCATTTTAATAAATAAAATTTCCCATGTAAATAAATAAAACTTCTCATTTTAATAGTTACGGCTTCCCTTTTTAATAAAGCCAATTTCCCACTATGATAAGACCTACCCTCAAATATGTGTGATTATACTATTTCAGGATACATAATTTTTTTCGAACTTCAATTCTTTCACTGTGAAAAAGAGGTTAAAGTGTTAGAGGATGTAGCTTTTTCACATTTATTTTGCCCTTAGGTTTAATATTATAACTTGACCTTGTGAATATTGAAATAATTAATAATAAACTACGAAAATTTTCATCTACTTTTTGAAAACTTTAAATAAAGATAAAATCGTAAAAATGATAAGGTTTTCAGAAATATTTGCATAAATGATCAGATAATTGAAAATATTTGCAAAGGTGATAAAATTATCAAAATGTTGCCATTTATAGAGCGAAAATTAACGATGATTTTTTTAGAAAAATAGAATTGGCTTAAACATAATACCAAAAAAAAAATACGTTTTTAATATCACATAAAATCGCCAATATGGGATTATTCTACTGGGATAGACTAGTTTAAATTATATTTTTCGACTATTTATCTTGACACTTCATTGAGGGGATAATAAAAATATCTAAGGGTTAAATTTTGAAAAATAAAAAAGCCTAATTAATCTCTTGAAAGCCGCTTTTATATTCATAAAACCTTTTAAAATACAAAAAATAAATTAAGTCAATTTTCTGTAAACTTCTAGCTGTTTTTCCATCTATCCCAAGCTGCTTTCCTAATTTTTTTATTATTGGGTTGAATCAGCAAATTTTAACAATATTATTGAATCTTGGTTTTTATCGGGTATTTTACGCTCATATTAGCCAAATGAAGGCGATAAAATAAATATCTTTATCTTTATATATCATTCTTCTGAAGTAGTTTAGAGAAATTGAACTTATAGATATTTCGGATTCAAAAAAATAAATTAATTCATTTGACAAATCAATGATATTTATTCATCAAGATTTAAAATCTGTATGCCTAATCATCTTTTTATTCTAGAAAATTCAAATAGAATAGTTTTTTTCTAACATCTGGCATAACTAATGGTATCTTAAATCAATATTTAAATAGTTAAAATAATATATATGTAAAATGCGTGAGCAAAATATCAACTGATATTTCTAAATACAAGGGTTTAATGTTTGTTATCCCTAAGTACCTTTTATAAATGAAAAGTCTTAGCTATTATTATATTGAATCAATTTATAATAGGATCAATATTGATGTGTATTGCATGCTAAAAATAGTGAAATTTATATATTGTAGTTATAGAATCGTTTAGTAAGTCATTTTTTTCCAAAAAAAAGAAAATTATTAAACAAATTTCGATCATAAAAAAATATTAGTTTTCTTTTTGGTGTTTTCTTTCAAATATGACTAATATTTTGCATATATAATTTAAAAATATATATTAAAAGAAGAATCTTATGTCCTCGTCATAGATCATCAAAAAATATTTAAAAAAGATAAGTTATAATAAAACAAGAACATGCTTCAAATTGTTAATTTACTAAAAAAAAAGAGAGCTGTTTAAAATTCTTATATTAAAGTTCCATAATAATCCTCGAAAGATATTCGTATTTAAAATAAATTAAAAGTAGGATATTTTTTAAGAGCTTTAGAACAGATTTGATTTATTTGATTTTGTTATTTATTTTTAGACCACTGGATATTTTGACATTTGATTCAGGTAAAATTAAAATTTAGCTCCTGTAAATATTAAACATAAATATCTGAGAGAGGTTTGTTTAGTTTTTTCATTTTGATTATTTTTACTCTATCGTTGGATATTATTATTACACATTTTATAACTCATAATAATACCATAAGACCTTAAATTAAAAATTTTACTCATAAAAAGATCTAAGGTTTTGGATTGTTTAAATTAGTTAATAATAACTTATATTATATTCTAAGGATCATAGCAAAGTATTTTGATACATCAATAAATATTAAGGATGAACTTAATGGAATAAAGACAAAAGCGAGGCTTAGATATTAAAAATACCTAAATATTCAATTTTAAGTTATTAAATAATAATAAAATTCCGATAATCTTTTAGAGCTCTGGAAAAATAAAATTAGAACTAATTTAGAATTCTATAAGAGATATTAGCTAGATACCAGAAAAATCTTTATCCTTTCAAGTAACGAAGGACGATAGGATTGAATAATTATATTTCAATAAGCTTCATCTCCACCTCTCATTTTATTAAAAAAATTTATATGTTCCTTGTATATTCAAATATTGTGATCCTGTAACAAAAATCGTTAAAAACCCGATTTTATGCCCAAAAGATTTTTTGAAACAACGAAATTTTATTATTTATTGCTAAATTCAACTCTCATCTTCATTTGGCTAATATGAGCGTAAAATACCCGATAAAAACCAAGATTCAATAATATTGTTAAAATTTGCTGATTCAACCCAATAATAAAAAAATTATGAAAGCAGCTTGGGATAGATGGAAAAACAGCTAGAAGTTTACAGAAAATTGACTGAATTTATTTTTTGTATTTTAAAAGGTTTTATGAATATAAAAGCGGCTTTCAAGAGATTAATTAGGCTTTTTTATTTTTCAAAATTTAACCCTTAGATATTTTTATTATCCCCTCAATGAAGTGTCAAGATAAATAGTCGAAAAATATAATTTAAACTAGTCTATCCCAGTAGAATAATCCCATATTGGCGATTTTATGTGATATTAAAAACGTATTTTTTTTTTGGTATTATGTTTAAGCCAATTCTATTTTTCTAAAAAAATCATCGTTAATTTTCGCTCTATAAATGGCAACATTTTGATAATTTTATCACCTTTGCAAATATTTTCAATTATCTGATCATTTATGCAAATATTTCTGAAAACCTGATCATTTTTGCAATTAGCCCTTAAATAAATTAATAAGAAATGAACATAAATTTTTGTATTTTGGGAAATCTTAGTTTCTATTTGTACACAAATCACAATTTTTAAAAGGGTTTTTAGAAAAAATAGACAGATTTTAAATTATTTGCAAAACTAGTCGGGTTTTAAATTTGATTTCCATTTTTAGCGAATGGATTCACTGATTAAATTTAAATCCAATTTATGAACAGTAAAGCAAACAGATGGATTCAATCTGCTCTATATGCATTTACTTAGATATTATCATTGGAATTAGAGGAACATCATAATGTGACCAGTTTTAATTAAAATTTAGCTCATTTTATGAAAATTGATAATACTATATTATAATAGGTAGAGAATGGTGATTCGGGATTTTTTTTTCTAATAAACTTAATTAGATTGAGCTCAACAAGATAATTTTTTTAAAAAAATTCAGTTTAGAATATGAAATTCATAAATGGGTTAAATGATTTCGGAACAACGATTCTCATTATTTAAGTATACACTTTGAGCTTTAATCTTATAAAATAAACAAACTATTAAAGTTTTGACTTCAATTCTTGTCTAGAACCAGCTATAAAAAAAAGAATTCTTTCACTGCCATTATGTTAAGTTGCTAAATAAATCTAATTCATTTTGCTCTATTATATGCTTTGATTATAAAATATCCAACAAAAGTATTTTTTAGCAACTTTTTAAGGTATATTTTCGAAAATTTTGTTTTTATAACAAATCTATCAATTCGACACTAAGAATAATTATCTCAACAAGATTTGAGATTTATCAGAATATCAAGTGCTAAATATAAATTATGAAATATTAGCATAAAAACATAACTAAGAATTTTTTCTATTATTTTACCACCTTTAACATTCCTAAGCAGTAGATTTGCTAAAAAATGTATACTTAATACTTAAAAATACTTAATATAGAGACTCAAGACCTTTCCTGGTATATTTACGATCTTTATTATTATTAAAATGGCGAATTTTATATATTAATAGCGTTCCAATTTATAATTTAGTAAAAAAAACCATAGAATTATCAAACCATAGAATTATTGTTGAATTTTAACACCATTAGTAATAATTATAATAAATTTTAATTTGAAAAATAAATAGGTTCCATGGTTTAGATGATTCAAAATTGTTTATATTATCTATACAATTCATCTAACTAAGACTGATTTGCTTTCAAAAAATATTATTTCATTGAGGATTTTTTGAAATATAATCAGATGATAAAGAATAGCAGTAAACACCACCATCATAAATCAAAATTTGAAAAAATATGTGGTAGTATTTCAATAGAATTCGATTGAGTTTTAATGTTTGCTTTAACGATAAACAAAAATTCGTTTTTCAAGGGGGAATTTTCAGAGAATTAGAAATATTTATAAAGAATAAAATTTATAAAAGAGTCCTTTTTTATTAAATAAACTAAGCTCCCACCTTAAAGCATTTTTTTTTAAAAAAAATATGTATAGAGTTTCCTTTAGATAATATTATTTATGCCCACACTAACTGCTATAAGAATAAGAATGCGTGGGTTTTAATAAATACTGTAAATATCATTTAACTGTCTAAGGTTTTTAATAAAATGAAGCTAATTTGGTACTTTAATATCTTTGAAACTGATTTCAAGTTAATTTTGTAATCATTATTTTAATTTGGTTCGGATTTTACTATTTCTTTACCTTTTCGAAAACCTATTATAATGTTTGATTTTAAACATCTGATCTTCGATAAATCAAATGACTTTTTATTTAAGTAAGTGTATTTCTGAGTATTTTGAATGTGTTTTTGAAAATAATCTTGCTTAGCTTAATCTAATTAAGTTTCTTTAAAAGAAAAAAAAATCCCGACTAACCATTCTCTACCTATTATGATATAGTATTATCAATTTTCATAAAATGAGCTAAATTTTAATTAAAACTGGTCACATTATGATGTTCCTCTAATTCCAATGATAATATCTAAGTAAATGCATATAGAGCAGATTGAATCCATCTGTTTGCTTTACTGTTCATAAATTGGATTTAAATTTAATCAGTGAATCCATTCGCTAAAAATAGAAATCAAATTTAAAACCCGACTAGTTTTGCAAATAATTTAAAATCTGCCTATTTTTTCTAAAAAACTTTTTAAAAACTGTTTGGTTAATCTAATAGATCAAATTTGCAGTTGGTCAATATCTCTGACACCCATTAACTTATAGTATAAAATTATACAATTTTTATTTATATTAGTCAAAAAAAAAACTACCTAAAACTATACTATAAGTTACGCCATTTAACTTAATAATAAAACTATAAGTATTAAAATTCGTATCATCTAACACTTTACATAATTTTTTATTGTGAAAGAATCGAAGTTCAAAAAAAAATATACACTGAAATGGTAAAATCACAATTATTTGAGGGTAGGCCTTATCATAGTGGGAAATTGGCTTTATTAAAATATGATATTGGTTTTATATAATTGGGCCAAAATTTCCATGATTTGGGACAAAGTTTTAATAAAAATGTGGAATACTAAAAACGATTAATAAAAAATCGAAATTATTTTTTTTTTATTTTTTTTATTTTAGTGAAGCTACCTAAAAAATATCTCTTATCAAATAATGAATGTGTTTTTATATATCATCTAAATGAAAAATAGTCAGTCAAAATTAGCTTTTAAAACAAAAATTTTTACATTTAGCATTGAAGTTTCAAAAAATAAAAACTTCAATTATTAAAATAAATTATCAGTTTTAGTTTATTAAATACAAAAAATCAATGAATTTAAACTAGAAAAAAAAGTTAATACATTTTTTTTTTAAAATAAAACACGTAAGTCCGTCAATAGAAAATGATATCCAACTTGCGATACATTTGCGTTTATTAAACCATTTTTTTTCATCGTTAAAATCAGAATAAAATATAAGAAAAAAATATCAAATTTATTACACAATTTATTATATTTATTTTATAAAAAAATTAGATTTTTTCAAAAAATCTAATTTATAAAACTGTGTGTTCTTTTTTCAAAAAAAATTAAAAATATATTGATAAAATTTTTTGAAAAATTATAGCAATTTATTTTTTTATTTTTCAAAGTATTCTGATAAGCTTTTTAAAATAGAACCCTTTCTTGATGAATAGACATTGTAATCTGTTCTACCTGGGAAAATTTTTTGAAAATTCGCCTCGCTTGCTATTGCTTCAAAAATTAGTGATAAATTTGAGCCAATAAATTCTACCTCATTGTGATTATTCTTAGATATATGCGTTAATATGCCCTCAAATTGCGAAAAAGATATATTATAGGCCGAATTTAATATTTTTTTGTTACAACCATTTCCATTTGTCAAGGTTCTTTGATTATTATAGTCCCCGCTAACTATTACATTATTTACCTTCAAAAGGTCTTTATATTGAAAGCATTTTTGAATTTGGTTTGATAAATCTTTTCCTAATAGTTTAGAACCCCAATTATAAATAACGCATTTTGTATCCCACACCAATACAGTACCTTTTTTTTTTATTCCATAACTATGCTTTACAGGTTCATTGAATTCATGAATGTTTTCTGAGATAAGTTCTTCAAGTTTAAGTCTCCTGGATACCGATTCAGTGAATTCGAAATGATAATATACTGATTTTTCATCATCTAATATATTTATTGAATTTATTGGGATTGATATTGATCTAACTAGAGTATCCAAGGTAATAGACTGAATATAATCCAACGTTTCTGTTAGTGGGATAGAAATGTATTCCCACTTTGATCTGGAAACTATATATCTCATGTCATAAGAATTGTTATTATTGATATAATAAAGCTTCTCTGATACTAAAGCAGAAACATCATCATAGCATTTATTTTTACTATAATACACGTTTTTCGATTTTTCGATTTTTTTGAATAAATTGTTATCCTTTTTACACGGTTCAACTCTGGAGTATCCGTTTTTTATTACTAAGTTGGTATGAATCCCAGACTCAAAACTACACGCCTTTTTAAAAGAAAAAATACCCAAATTATCACTTAATGAAAATCTAAATGAGATAACAATGATGAAGAATATTGATTTCATTTCTTTAAAAGGAGAGTGATTATTTCTATTATTTCGCTATAGAAATATGGGGAATCTGACATTATCATTGAAATACAATTCAATTGTAGTTTTTATATAGATATTTTTCAAGTAATTATGAAAATGATGAGTTTAATGTCGAAATCAATTAATTTCAAATGGCACGGATAATTAAATCTTGAATATAAGGATGAATAATAAGAGCTGAAAAGATAAAGCTTTTAAATTCTATTTAATATCCATCTTCGGAATATTGCTGGAATTAAATTGTAAAGAGATATTTCACATTTTTTTGACTTACCATATTTGTTTTTACAAATAGGGTTGCCTAATAAGATATTTAATTGAAAAAGATGTAAAGTGGGGAAATATCAAAACCTATGCAGTTAGCCTAAATAACTACAAATTTAACTAAAAATCGAAAATCTAAACTTTTGAACTACATGTAATTTTTTAAAAGCCCGAAAATTTAGTTTTAATTACATAAAATCACCTTTTCTTTCAATCTCAAATCAAAATTTTAAAATTGTCGCTAAAAATATAAAGGCTAATCATTTTGATCTAACATTAAAATACTTACGTTCTTATTTTTAAAGGAATATGGTAGATTAATCTGTATTAAATAAAAAAAAATTAAATTTATTTAGAAATTATTATAGTGTAAAAATTTTCACACCAATCTTATCAGGGATAATTTTTATAATCGTTTCAAAAACTAGACATAATATACGTGTTTATTTAAATAGCTGCATTTATTGGTATTATGATGTTTATTGGATTATTAAATGCGGGTTACATTTATATCGCATTATAATTTTTTTAATATCCCAATTCAACCAAACAAAATTTACAATTTAAACCCATCCTAATTAAAAATAAAAAACTGGTTATTTAAGCTTAAAATTTTTCATATTAGAGAGGTTACTATTTCATTATTAAATTGAAGTAAATAAACCTAATAATTATAATAAATTGACAATAAATTACTAGGTGACCAATGTAATAAGTTGATTTATTTCGATGAAGTGACTTTTCTGCCAATTAAAAAACTCATCAAAAACTTATGCCATTATCAAATAGGATATAATGTTAAATAGCGTTTATACTGAAATTTCAGGTTTATTTTCTACTAATGGAGTTACTTCGATAAATGGGGGATATCATCTCGTTATATTGGTTTAATTAAAATAAAAAAATATTTATCAATAAAAACGGGTTTTTTTCAAAATAAATTCTAACATTTCAAAATAAGCTTTTTGTATTTAAGTGGGATCGTGTAAATACGTATGAATTTTTTATTTGAAAAAATCGTTATAATTTCAAAAAAAACAAAAACAATTGAAACTATTCTTAGCATATCAATTTAAACAAGAGTGTTATTTATAGCCAAACAGTACATTTTTTTAAAAGAAAATACATACATAAACATGATTTTTATAATCAATAAAATATAACATAACGTAAATGTCTTTATTAAAACACATTCTTTCTTTTCTGTTCATTTTTAATTGGAGTCATTTTAAAATATATAAAAATAATGAGAATAAACACTAACATAAATTTTAAATAATATTGTGGGGCTATGAAAATTTATCCACTTTTATAAAAGAATAGAATTATAGAATTTCGATGATCCATTATTAAAATTACTTTTAAAAATTATTTTTGAAAAAAACTCTTCGTACCGATAAAAATGTGTTTATTTAAATCAAATACTATATTGAGATGTATCCCCATTTATCGAAACAACTACATTTATAGAAAATTAGCCTAAAATTTTAGTAAAATGCAATATAACATTATATCCAGTAGATTATCACAAGAACTTATTATTTGATAATGGCTTAGTTATTTGATATAACTATTTTAAGCAAAAAATCCATTACTTCCGAAAAATCATCTTATTAAACTTGTTCACCTACTTTTTTATATAAAAGATTCTTAATGAAGAGACATTTTAAATTGTACTTTGTTTCAGCATAAATTCCCAAAAAATTTCTTTTATCCAAAAAAAGTGATAATAAATGATAAAAAAAAAATTAAGCTGCACTAAAAGCCATTAAAATTCCTAATTAGAAATTAGAAAAATGAAAATTCATTTTTATTTAGTTCAATAAAACCACTAAATTTAATTAAGCGAAATAATTGCAGAAGTCGAATCAATGAATTAGCCAGTAAAGGTGACACCAAACAAAATTCCATCTTCAACAAGAATCATTCATATCTTTTTATAATACCAGATAAGAGTTTGTAAAAGTGATAACTGTAAATTTCATTTTATTCAGGTTAAAATAAAAAAAAATCTCTTGCATTCAAAATCCGATAATAAATTATCAATAGTCCAATGATTATATTAACTCAAATAAATCGACTTTAAATCCGTTATTTATTCCCTTTATTTCTACATTTGAAATATATTATCATCAGGTTTTTATTATTTTCAATGTTTATAATGGCTTTTATTTTTTTCTAAATATTATGTATCTCGTAAAAAATTTTCGATTCAATTAATTATTTTTACAATTTGTTGTTTATCTGCATAGATTTTTGATAAATTTTCACTTGAATTTATATTTATATTCAGGTTTTTGGTAAAATTAATACAACTTATTAAACTGGATTTTAGAAAAAGGATAGTAGTAAAATTAATAAATTTGAGCTAAACCAAACATTCTGATCAATCCTCTGCTATCTGAATTAGATTTCAGTTATATTATACAAAATTTTACGCTTTAAGTAGCTTTCGACTAATTTTAAAGTGTGGCCTATCAATAAAATAATATAATCAAGTATATTTACAGCTAATTACAATATTTTTATATCATTAAAAAAATTAAGTACACCAATTTGCAGATATAGCTTTTCTTTCTAATAAATAAAAAAACTATCTAATAAAATAACGATTTTAATATCAAAATGGTTATATCTTTGATTTATAGATTGAAATTTTATCTGAAAATGAATACCTATATTAAACCTTTCATATAATAAAAATCAAATGCACTCCTACCCGTTAAATTTATCTAAAAAAACTCATTAGAAATAAAAAATAATGAAAAATAAAATTTGACTCTAAATTAAGTATTATTATCTTACGAAAATTGGTGGACATACTTAATCGGTGTCAAAAAAAGGTTTGGACGAGATATAATTGGATTAAATAAAAAATAAAGAGTTTCGGTTAGTTAGTAGAAAATCTAAATAAAATGGAATTTAGGTTTATTAAAATAATTGAATTCAACTCAATTTAGTCAAAACTTATTTTTTAAAGATATAAAAAAATTTTTAGTTTAATTTTACATAAATATTTAAATTAATCTGAAATCAGATAAAAAAGACTTACATAAATAATTGTTTCATCCATTGTTCATGAACGAATGTCAAAATTGGCTCTTTTAATAAAATATGCGCTGATTTAATTGCTTTAAATTTGCACTTTTATATAGATTTCTTCAATTTGATAAATTTTTAAAAATTTGAAATTTTCGATTTTTAATAAATAATTTAAAATTTAACAAGAAAAAAATTAGATATTTATTTATGGTTTAAATTTAAAATTAAAGTGATTTTGATATTAATTCTTATACATATAAATAAAATATTATTTAAAACAACTTTTACCATTACGAAATAAAATTAAATAAAATTATGGGTGTATTGGCACTTAAATACCTAATACACATGTAAATTATGTAAAAAGTGATTAATCATTCGACAAATTATAACATCAATAAAACTAAGGTCGGTAAATGGGAAATTATTAGCAAATAGTGAAAAATTAATTTAGAAATTTTATTATTCATAATTAAAAGTGAATTAAATTAAATTAAATTAAGTTTTATTAATGAATTTTTTTTATAAATTTAAAGATAAATTGTTTAAAAAAAACTATGGTTTAAAAATATTCAGTAAAATAAAATAAGAATAATAATATAATTGGTAACTTTTTTTTATTGAATATTAATTGAAAAGAATAATTTTAAATATAAATAGAATATATATATTTAATTTAGTTTATTAAAAATAAAAATTATTCACACATGTGATCATTAATTTTATATTTTTAATTTTAAATATCATTAAAAATATTAGAAATTGTTCACCGTCTCATTCGATAAAGAATTAAACAATCTAAATTATGAAGGTTTTCCAATAAAAAACTTGAAATGAATTATTATCCTAAAAAAGATATAATAGACATATAAAAATATATATTCTATGTTTTTCATTAATATATATATTTATTCTGATATTTTTCAAAAGTTCAAAAAAGAATTGATAATAATCTAAATTATTTGTAGAATTTCGAAATCTAGACTAGTAAAAAATTAAATAAAAAACCAAAAATATTAATTTAATGTCTGAATAACGAATTAAAATAAATTCTATAGTTTCAGTAGACTTTCAACAAATATAAGTACAAAAAAAATACATAAATTCATATAATATTATTTTCTTTAGTCCTAAACTTAAAATCTCGAAAAAAGAAATGTTTTATAAAATTTGATATTTAATAGCAAGTACATGAATTATCAATACTAAAAATCAACCGAAATTTCATACATATATTTTCACATAAAATGATTAAACATTTATAAATAAAAGGTTAATAATAACGAATTTTTTTAAACTGTCTTTGTATTACTCCCAATAACCTTATTTTTTTCAGATAAAAAAATGAGTAAATTAGATCCTTTAAACTTAACAATATTTTGTCGACATTAAATTGCAATATATTATTTATTTTTAAAAATTTATATCATTTTTAAATCTTACAAAAAAATTCTTAAATTAAAGACTAATGTAAAAAATTTTGTTTTTTTTTTTATATTTTCAAATTAAAACTAGCTTAATTTAAATTAATCACATTCATCGAATAGAGAATATAAAATATAAAATATTTTAATATTTTATTGCTATACTTATATTACAAGCTATACAATTGTCATTATGAGTAAATGTTAAATATTGGGTCTTAATTATGACAATTTTTAAATCAAGTCAATCTCTATTGAAATAATTTTATTTTATTTTATGTTTTAATCGTTAGTTTTCTAGAATTTTTTTTATAATTTTGATTAATTATATTATAAAGTTTAGATAACAGCTTTTTATTTGATTTATTTTTAGTATTTTAATTTTTATAATACTTTTTCATATAAAATAAGATATAAAATCAAATTTATTAATAAAAGTATTCATAAAAAATATATGAAGCAATTAATAATATAATAGCACTGTAATAATTTCTTAACATGATTTTGAAGAAATATGAAGTTTTATCTATTAAATTGAAATCGGTTTAAAATAAATGAAATTTGTAATATTGAAAATAACAATACAAATAAACTAAATTTTAAAGATATATAGCTTATAAAATAGTCAAAATTTATAATTAAATATATTACGTTAATAATGGAAAATTTTCAAAATTTTTGTTTGAACATGATTAAAGATTTTTATATATATTAAAAAGTCAAAAACTTTTATACATTCAGTAAATATATTTTTGTTAGATAATATCATCAAAAGAGAAGTAGAATTCAATCATTTAACCCTACCAGATTTTTTTTTATAAATTTAAATTTTATTATAGCATAAGAAATTGTTTTATTTAAAGTTTTTTTAGAAAAAAATCGCAGTCTAAATTACGAGCATAAATTTTTTTTACAGACTTCATAATAATTTGGTTAAAATAAATTTCAGAATTTTTTAATGAATTACAGCCTAGAAATACTGTATCATATTAAAGATGAAAGTTACCAATTTTATATAAAACCCCATTTAAAACATTTTTTCATTTTATATATATAACTTCAAATAAAAAAAATTTAATAATCAAAATACTATCTATATTATAATATATTATAATATATTATATAAAATTTGACAGTTTTTTTGTCAAAAAAAAATTGATCTTTAATAAAAAAATCAGTTTTTATAAAAATATGTGTTATTTTTTTATAAAAAAATCCAAATTACTTATAAACAATATAGCTTTTTACTGAATATTTTAAAATCGATATTATAATATATTTATAATAGTTTAAAGCATAATTATATTAATTAGTAGCTATATAGATATCTGATATCCAGAAAATTCATTCAAATAGAAATAAAAACAAAAAATTAAATTAAATTTTATATTATTCCTTAATATAATTTGAAAATTATTCCTACAAATTTATGTAAGAAAATAGCCGGTTTATATAATCAATATAATACTAATTTAAAACTTATTTCATATAAGGGCAAGGCAGAAATTAAGGAAATAATCATTTTAATTAAAAAACTACAGTTAAAATTTAAAAACTTATGGAATTTTTTTTGTAAAAAATCGATTTTAAAATATTCAATTTGACAAAATAAATTAATATATATGTTGAATGTGTATGTGAGGACCAAGTGTATTTGAGTATGAATTGTTGATTTTGAGATATATGTGATATTGAAAACATCAGTGAATATTGGATAATTTGTTAATCTCGATGACAAAAACTTTTAATAAATTCAAATAATTTAAAGAAAATTATACTGCTGATCTAAACACATGGATTTTTTCCAATTTTTTGATATTTATAAAATTGAATTAAATGGATTTTATCGATCCTATACGATTTAAACCAAAAAAATAGTCTTGGTAAAGTCATGAAATGGTAGATTTGTTTCATAATATGTTCCAAAAGTAGTTTAATCATTGTAAAAATGTAACTAATCTAGGTTTTATATGGAATAAATTTAAAAATCGATTGAATAAACTGATTTGAAATAAAGTATTTAATATATCTCAAAACTTATTATGGTATTTTTAATGGCTGATGAAAGCTGAATTTTGAGATAACCGTAATTAAAAAATTTAGTGATTTTATTTTATTTTTTGCAACTAATCAAATATACGTTTAAAATAAACGATTTTTTGGGTCAAAAATTCTTAGCTACAAATTATAGCTGAAAATTTGTTAAATAAAACAATACTTAATTTTAGACAAAAATGCTTTTAAAAAAAAACCTAATTCCATGTTGAAACTAAAATAAATTATATAATGTTTTAATTTATATAGTCATCCTATTTATTCCAAAAAATATTTTAAAAATTAAATATTTTAAAAATTAAATATTTCATAATCATAAGCTATAACCTCTTGAAATTGATTTTAATGATATATTTGGTGTATAGCAAACATATTTCTAAATAAATATGTATTTATGCGCAATATGAGTTTATAATATTTTTAGAAATTCATATTTTATGATAGTACTATAATTGGTCAGATTTTTATTTAAAATATAAAAATTTCATATTTCAGAGATAGAGAAATGACTAGTTAGGTTATCAAATTTATTGGTTATAAATAGTTTCTTTACTAAAAATTAATATCATTAATATGGCCCTTGCTCCAACCTATTTATTTTTAATATCTATTAATATAATAATTGGTATATCAATGATATTTGATTTGTTGCAATGAGATATTATTTCACTATATTTTTGGTAAAAGGGACATTAATTATATTAATTTGATGCTCGATATTTAATATTGAATTCACATATTGGCTTTATTTATCAAATACGAGATTATTAAGGATTAGGTTCTATACAATAAATATTAATTAAAAAAAAAAAAAACACTCAATTATAACGCATAATTCTATATTTATGTTTTTATAATTTATTAGGTTTAAAGAATTACATTACATACTTTTGGTAAGTTCTCAAAACAAATCTTACTTATCCCACAATATTTTTTAGCTAATATTTATCTTATCTTAATAAATTTGTTGCAGTTTTTGCTAATCGTGTGGGATTATCACTACTGGGTTCGGTTTTTTTATCGGGGGCTTCAATACCAGAGTGCTCTCCTGAGTCTTATTGCTGAGGCGTAAGGATCTTTTGAGAATTTCGTGTGTGCATACTGTTAAAGTTAAGATCCGAAGCGTTGACTTATAATTATAATGTGTATGTTTATTTTTCTGTATATAATTTTTATGTTTATTTTTATGTTTATTTTTATGTTTATTTTTATGTTTTTTATGTTTATTTTTTTTTCTGTTCGGTGGGTATAAAATGTAAGAGTTAGAATATGTTTAGTTTAAACTGAAATGTATTCTTTTCTCGTCAAAATTTAAAGTAAAAGATGGAAATTGATGTCGATTCAAAATAGTGTAAATTCTAAATTACCAACTATAATAAGTAGACGTCTTTAAAATTTCTTAGATACGCTAGATTTATTGATTCTGTTTTTTCCATGCCCCTTCATTCTTTTGGAAGTACTCATATTTATTTATAAAAGAAAAAAACAATAATACAAAATAAAAGCTCCCTAGCGCGCTTTTCAAGCCTTAAAATCTTAAACCCTTGAAACATAAGAATAAAAATCATCTTTATTTGCTATACACCCTCTCTTTACAGGAAGCTCTTTGTTTCTTAGTACCTTCGCTCCTTCTAATCATTTTAAATGATTTATTTCAGTTGGTGATCTAATTGGCCGTAATTAATTGGTTGTGTAAAAGAAAGGGAATATCTTTCTGTTCTTACAATTCTACAAATGCTTGTATACATATATTGGATTTAGGTCTGGGAAATAGATTATTTTCAAAATAACTCCCATTTAGCACATATATTTATAAAATAACTTATCAAAAATATTCTATTCAGATGGTACAAATTAAAATATGGTATTTTTAACTTATAAATGAAATTTTAAAATAATTCCTGATAAATGTTTTAAATTTCGACAACTAATGACAGAGAATCACAATATTTATTTTTCTTCACATACTAATACGAAAAACTAAGTGAAGATCTGATATTTTTTATGAGATAAAGTTGGAATTGAAATAACAAATAGTATCACCTTTGAATTTCAATAAAAAATAGCAAATTAATTTATAAGTAACTTTATAATTTGAAATCAATGAAGACAAAATTTTCATTAAGATTCTAAAATAGTAAAAAATATCTTTATAAAAAGGAAAAGGGTATAAAAAATAAATTATCTTTGTGAGTTTTACTCATTTATTCAGACTATTCATATCTTTTGTGTGGCTTTATTAAATTTAGAATAGAAGCAATAATTTTAATTACTTATATAGGTATCATGTTTTGATATTATTTAGTTCTTTACTAAAATTTTAGTTATTTTATTTTGTATCGTCAATGATATTCAATTTTTTTTTATCAAAAACGTGGCCAAATATCCAAATGATTCTATTTAAGTGCACCCTTACCTATTTTGGAAAATATAGTATCTGAATTAGAAAAAATATATATATGACACCGAATTTTAGCATAAAAAAAAAGATCCAAATATCTGTTTCTAATATTTTCAATCGATCTATAAAATTTATAATACTAATGTATGAATACATTGTTTATACACACAATAATTAATTATTATTTTTTTTGTTTCATGTTGTTATATATATTCTTATCTTTATTTTTTAATGAATATTTTTACATCAATAAATATTTTCAAATGCTCAGTAACGCTTTTTAATAGTTTATAGAAAGTGATTTTGATTGTCGCGATTACTATTAATAAATCAGTAAATTTTAATTTTAAATATGAATCAGCAGATAAATTAATATTTTTAAAAAAATTATCTATATAATCTTATATCATTTTGTATTTTCTTCAGCCTCCCTGCTCTTTTTATTTTTAAAATCTAATTTATGCTCAATATATCTGTAATTTAATTTCAATCAAAATAGAATAAAAGATAGAGATATTTTCATTTTAATAGAAATAAATATGTTTCCAAATTCTATTTTTGTTTTTTGGAAATAAAAAATTCTTTTTTTTTAAATAAATCCATAAAAGGATCAAAATTTAGTAGCTCAAATATTTCAACTTATTTTATATATATTAAATTTTCAGTATGGTAAAATTAGATTAAGATAAACAAAAAAACACTGCTTCCTTTTTTTATTTCTACCTTTTTAAAAGAAAATATTTTTTTATTTTTTCAATGAGATTTAGTTAATCGATTCTTTAAGAATTGAAGGAAATATGATTTTTCTTACTCTTGTTTAATCTTTTTGGTAAATTGATAAATTTAGTTAAATTTAAAATGTTCTATATTGGATTTTTTTATACCGATATATTAACTCTATCGGCTGAATTATTAGTATAAGGAAAAAAAAAATAGACGATAATTGGTAGCAATTTTTGCTTATTTTAAAGTATTTTTTTGAATTTATTTTTAAAAATAATTACATGAAAATGAATTTTCTTATCTAAAAATGAAAATTTTTTTCACTTTTTTTTAATAAATATTCTTTCAAAATTTAATGTAATTTGCATATATATATATATATATGATTTTTTTTGAGTTAAGTTAAAATCCCAGGCGGAAACACAGGCCAAAACTTGTTATTTCTAGCAGTATGTGTAGCTTCTTGGTGAGGAGCCCAATCATACTGTGCTCAGACAAAAACCGCCTTCGGTATACACTGAAGATTAACCAAAATTCGAATCTCTGAGACCATATTCTAGCCATATCTCGAGAGACTTAAGACTCATTTGGGACACTTTACATGCTTTCATAACCTTTCGGTGTATATAGGCATTGCCAGTTGTAAAAAAATAGAAACTTTTTTCACAATATTCTCCTCTTCTACACCCATCTGCGTAGTCCTAGGATGTCCGCCGGAGCTCCCGCCCAGAAGGTAGATACCCAGAGGTTCGGGATGCAAGTATAATTGTTCGGCCAGGTTGATTGACAATGTCTCCAAACCTGAAGCGTTACTACCTTCATGATCCTTGGAAACTCCAGTAAGATAATAGATGAAAGTAATTCGAGTCCGCGCTCCATATATGATAGGCATATGGGACACTTTTCTTCCATTTCTTCATCTCCTCTCCCAAATTTGGAGGCTATAAAGGTATTCCAAATACCCTTAAATCTCCATACAACATATCATGTAGGTCCAACTGAGTACCCAGTTTGGTTCCATCCCATTTTCCAGTAGTTATTTTTCTTTTGGAATTCAAATTTCAGATAAGAATCTGAATGTTTGAATTTTGCCATCTTAATAGTTAATTCTATAAGAAAATCAGATTCGCTTACCCCGTTGAGTTTGAAGCGATTTACCCAGCCATAACACACTTTGTCCTATGACCCATCAGATCGATTCTCAATAATTTGGAGACCGGAGAGTTAAAAGTTTGAAATTTCTCATACGCTCTAGCCCTGAAATACCCTAAGCTTGCGTATAAGAAAGAAATGTTAAATTCCACCCAAAGATTGGCCATTTTTACAAATTACTCTCTTTCAGATACTCCAATTAGGTTTTTCAGTCCATTATTTAGGATTCTTTGCAGACTTCTCGTCCGGTCCTTATCCATACCCAGGATTTATCCTCCATATCTCATTCCTGCCTCTAGTACTCCACGCAAGAAAAGTACTCTCGAAGAAATTGGTACTGATTTAAGAGATAGAAAACCCCAGCTTTTTCGACTTTACGTCTAAACTGAGTAGGTCTAGATCTTGGTTGAAAAAAACCCCTAGATAGGCTTATTCTTCCACTATAGGCACATTTAGTCTCTGTAGTTTCAAAATTTCCGGTTTACTAAAGGTTCCGTCAACCACTATCCCTCCACACTTTGGGATGCGAAAAGACATCTCATCACCAAGGGCCCACTTCTCATTCACCTGCAAATTTTTCTTAAACCCAATTATGAATCAGCTAAGAGGTCCAAGTAATCTGCTAAAAGCAATCCTGGAATTTTAATATCTCTTCAAGGTACTGGTACTAAGTCACATTCAACTTTATCAAAGATATCATTGATTAATATGTTAAATAGCATTGGAGACATTGGGTACACTTGTCGAGATTTTCGGTTTATATTGAATTTTAGAGACTTAATACCAATTATCACTACCGCTTCCGATTATCTGTAGAGGCTTTCAAGAAGTTAAGTCATCTTCCCTCCACTCTGCAGAGTCGAAGTTTCCTAAGAAGAGCCTCAATGGGTACAGTGTCATACTCCTTCTTAAAATCAATAAAAGCTACATAAGTAGTTTTCTTAAGCATCTTATGGCGATATATATAATTTAAAGAGCTATAACCTGCGCCATAGCTTCTTCACCTCTCTTAAATTTAGCTTGAAGAAAATTGATTTTTCTCCTTTCCTATAACGCCGCCGTCAACCTATTGATAATAATCTTGCCTAAGATTTTCATCCCTATTGAAATTAAAGCTATGCCCCGATGGTTATACAAAAATTATAGATCCCCTTTTTTTGGTATGGGTACGATCTCTTTAATATTCCAGGTCTTTAGTATAATACCTTTTTTCCAGATTTTCTGCAGTAAGGAAAAAAAATCTTTGGACATAGGTGATTAAGGGTAGAAGAGATCATTGTCTTTCATTAATACTGTGTACCATTCAACAATAAGTCCGTCTCTACCTGGGGTATTACCCTTTACTAAGGTCAAAATTATATTCCTTACTTCTTCAAATCTAATGTCATAATTTATGTCCAGAGGAATAAATTTCACATTAAAAAGTACTCTTTCCCAATGTTTTTTATTTCTAGAATTCCCAGAAACATCTTCTGAGAGTTTCATAAAAAATTCTGATTACCTATTCAGGATCTTGTCAGATGTTATAAGGATGTTATTAAACTTGTCTCGTACCGCATCAAGTGATAGCTTAGTGTGATTAGACTCATCTAGAAGTCTTATTACCCATATCCAATGTCTCTTTCCATTTTTTTTAATAGCAGTTTTAACTCCTTTTCCAGGAATTTATTTTATCTATCTTTACGGAAAGGTAGAGTGCTCTTTTTACTATCTTTTTCTTGTTAGATAAATCTTGGTACTACATCTTGCCCTGTAAAGCTGAACTTCCTGACATCCTGGAATTCAGCCATTTGTCAACAGATAGATCTTTTTCCTTGATCTTCATCCTGATACCACGAGGAAGGAAAAATCTAATAGGTTTTGGATTTCTTGTCTTAAATAAGACAGTTTTTCCGCTATCTTAATAGATGTTTCAACAAAGACTTCAGCCATACTGTCAACATCCAATTCAAAACCATCAAGGTCCGCTAAAGGTAACCAAAAGTTAGGATTACAGATTTATATCGAAATCACCCCCAGCCTTAGTGATGATAACTCTTTCTTTAGAGAATTTGTACTACAAAACTCCAAAATCTGGTTTTTTTTTGCCTAAAAACTTCCTGGATTTGGCCAGTGGTCGGATATAAAGAAATTACGAAGTAATTTAGTTTTCGATACTAAACTTTCTGCAGACTTGTTAATAATAACATGGTCCAAGCTAGACCAGGTTCTATTTCCACTGCAGAAGAAAGTTTTATCGCTACCATTGTATTCCACGACCCGAAAGCCGGTATTTTGTCTTTTCAGAAAATAGTTGAGGATAAAAAAAGACATGGCGAAGTCGCCGAAAATAATCTAGAGTTCTTCAGAATTTTCAAAGTTCCAAGTTTGAAACATCTTAATCAACTTATTTCTGGTTGAGACCTTCTCCAGTGAAGAACTGTCTGGAATATAGATAGATCTTATTTTATAGCTGAGTTCATTAATTGATACTCTAGCTACAAAAATTTTCCCTTCAATTCCAGAGATCTTAGTAGCATTTAAACTACGTGAAACCGCCAGCAAAACACCTAAGTTAGACTCTTTTCCAGTCTGATCATGGAAAACTTCATATCCTGGAATGGTAACCCTCCAGTCAGCCTATTAGTAAGAAATCATTCTTACACTTAAATTGTTCATCGATTGAACAATGTAAATACATATATTAATCTTGATAAGGATTTACATGGTATTGTCACCTATGAAAATCCTTGTCAATAACTTCTTCAGCTTGCCTGAAAGAAGTTTCTATATTTAAACCACTGCTTTAGACTTCATGGAAAAAGCAAGTAGTTTAATCTGATATATCTCATATCTAGTCTTAACACCTTTATCTCTATTATTTTCTCTTAAAATAAATCTTTATCATTTCAAAATTAAGTTTAGTCCCTTACGGCCCTATCATTAACATATTAAACCACTTCTTATAAAATCAGTATTAGTCCCTTTCTGATTTGGAATATTAATTTTAAAGTCACAGCCTATAAATCAATATTGGTTTAGTTTAGTTTTTTTTTTTTTTTAGTATAATCATTTTTAAAGTTGAAGCCTAGAAATCAAAATTAGTTAATTTTTATATTTTCGTTTCAAAGTCACAGCCTATAGTCAATAAATAAATAAATTTTAAAGTCGAAACAATGATTCCCACTGCCACAAAAGTTACGTCGGATAGTTCCTGTGAGGAACTTAAGGGGTTTAAGATACCTGAAATAGAAAAATTTTCAGGATCCCCTGCAAAATAAGCTACTTTCCTTGCTGCTATAAATCGTCAATTTTGAGCCAACCCCAAATCTTTTACTACAGATCACTTGAAAATATCATTTATAAGTGACCATCTTTCGGATTTTGCGGCCCTATTGTTTGAATCGCAGATACAATCAAATTCCGAAACAATCAGGGTTTACGGAACTTTCTCATCGGCGTTCAAAATATATTTTGCCGATTCCAGCTACCAGTTGAGGTCTACCAATAGTTTACTTAGCCTATATCAAGGGAAAAGATCAGTGGCCGAATATTCTGCGGAGTATAGGAATCTGGCAATAATATCTGAATTTTACGAAAAAGCGCTAATATCCCAGTAACAAAAAGGACTTAACGGCAGAATACTAGATTTACTCATCAAAATTCCACTACCGTATCAAATTTTGGACCTTATGGACAAGTGTATCGAATTTGACAACCGTATTTCAAGCAGATACACTTTCCGCTACAACTACTACCAAAGACCAGACTATCATCAACCAAAGTTGAGTCACAGCTACCCACACCACCAGCCAAATAAATATCAGAATGTCGAGGTATTTTTGTCACAAAATCAGTCTCACTTGCCGGGTACACCTATGGACATCGACACTCTAAAATCCAGATGCACCGGACCACTAAACTATGAGGAAAAGTCACGTAAAAGAGAAAAATTATTGTGCCTATACTGCGGCTCGGACCAGCACATAGTCCACAACTGCAAACTTTGCCCCCAGAATTTAAAAGCCAAACCTCGATAGTAGACCGGAAGCTACTTTTGGGGTCGATTTTCAATAGTACTCAGACAACTAATAATATTAATAGGTTCGTATACTCAATAGTCATTACATCAAATAAGTCTCTTAAAAAAAATTTAACTAATTTCTTGATTGACTCTGGGGCCAGCTCCAATTTTATTAATTATGAATATTTAAAACAAATTAATCTTCCAACCACTATACTAAAACACCCTATTTCAGTCGAAACTATTGATGGTAGGCCATTAACAGAGTCTTCAATAACGCACATCGCTATGGGAGTAAACATATCAATACATGACAATCACCAAGAAACAATAGATCTATACCCAATACCAGCAGTTCACGCCGATATAATACTAGGTCTTCCATGGCTACAAAAACACTCATCAGATATAGAAAGGGAAAATTTATCTATACAATTCAGATCAAAATACTCCCTTTAACATTGTATAATGAAGCCAAAAGCTATAGACGTGGTATTCACCGTTCCAGACTCCTCATCAGATGTAGGTTAAATATCAGAAGATGAACATACTACCGATAGCAAACCATACAATATCGAATCAGACTCTGAATCAGACTACCAATCAATAACCACTGACTTATCTGATAGAGACGAACCCACAACTTGTTCCAGCGAAGTCGATAACACAAGCACGGAAGTAATATCCGAAATTTCAGATATTAAAAACGGTAAACCTTTTAAAGCTTCCACACTACCTAAAGAATACCAAGAATATGAGGCAGTTTTCAGCGAATCCAAAGCTAACGTACTGCCACCCCACCGAAAGTACGACTGTCCAGTAAAACTAAATAGCAATAATTATCCACCATGGGGACCCATATACTCGCTATCTGAGCCGGAATTAAAGGAACTACGGAAGTACATCGACACCAACCTAAAATCCGGATTCATAAAACACTCACAGTCTCCTGCAGGCGTGCCCATAATGTTCATCAAGAAGAAAGATAATAGTTTACGTCTATGCGTCGACTACCGTAAACTCAACGAAATGACTGTTAAAAACAGATACCCACTCCCCAGAATCGAAGAAATTTTCGACCGCCTGGGAAAAGCTACAATTTTTACCAAATTGGACTTAAGGATTGCCTATAATCTAGTTCAGATAAAATCGAGGGATGAATATAAAACTGAATTCAGATGCAGATATAGCCATTAAGAATACAAAGACATGCCATTTGGGTTTACTAACGCCCCAGCTACGTTCCAACATTTTATTAATGATGTCCTTAAAGAAGTATTCGATAATTATGCCGCTGCATATTTGGACGATATTCTTATATACTCCGAAAATCAAAGCGATCACATAAAACACGTAAGGTCAGTGCTAAACAAACTAATGCAAAATAATCTGTTTAGCAAATTGGAAAAATGTCAATTCGGAGTCAAAAAAGTAAACTTCCTCGGCCACACTATCTCAAATAAAGGAATACAGACTGACGCAGATAAAGTCAAGAACTTTAAAAATTGGGCCACACCTAAATGCGCAAAAGAAATTATGATATTTCTAGGGTTCGCAAATTATTATCGCAAATTCATACCAGAATTTGCAAAAATATTCACACCCATGACAAACCTGCTTAAAAAACAGACACCATTTATTTGGAATGAAACCGAAGAAAAAGCGTTTCAGACAATGATTGAAAGACTTACATCTGACCCGGTATTGCGATATCAATACACCAAAAAACCTTTCACGGTAGAAACCGACGCATCTGATTTCGCAATAGGCGCCGTCCTATCACAAAAAGACGAAAACGGGGAATCGCATCCATTTTCACATTTCTCACGCAAACTACAGCCTGCAGAAATAAATTACGATATATATGATAAGGAATTGTTATCAATTTTATGTGCACCCAAAGAATAGACAAACCATTTAAAAGGAGCGATACACACCTTTTTCGTGCCAAAAGACCATAAAAACCTAGAATACTTTAAGAAAACTAAAGTTTTAAACCGCAGACATGCCCGTTGGGCTTTAATATTTAGCCAATATAACTTCAATATAACTTTTATACCAGGGTAGACAAATGGAAAACCGGACGCACTGTCAAGGATGCCAGAGTACCAAAGCAAAGCAGATATAGATACAAAAATAATGAAACAATCACACTTTTTAAATAAAATAATAATTCTTATCAACCAATTACACGACCAAATCAAAGAAGAGTTAAATTCAGACGCAGAAAATCATACTAAGTTACTAAAAATTAAAGCTAAAAATAAAACATTAATTATCAAAGAAATCAAATCAGTAAACGGATTAATTTACGTAAATGATAAAATTTACGTACCGAGCACATTAATTCAACAAGTAATACAATCCAGAAAAGATGGTATAATGGCAGGGCATTTCGGTTATTTTAAAACATTAGATCTAATAAACCGCGAATTTTGGTTCATAAATATGCAAAAAATAATTTTACATTACGTTAAAGCTTGCGAGACTTGTCAACGAATTAAGGCTCCACGTCATAAAAAATATGGTTTATTAAAACCCTTAGTCCCAGCAAAATCGCCTTGGAACTCGATTACTATGGACTTTATAACAGATCTACCCCCATTCCACGGGTATAAAACTATTTTAGTTATAGTAGATCGGTTTACGAAAATGTGGTATTTCATCAAACTAAAAAAATTGCCGACTGCATCAGAAACAGCTACATTATTTATAAATAAAATATTTATTAACCATGGGCTACCCCAAGAAATAATAACTGATAGAGGATCACAGTTCAATTCAAAATTTTGGAAAAGAACCATGGAACTCTTAAGAATAAACCAGAAAATGTCTACCGCATACCACCCAGAGACAGATGGACAAACCGAGAGAACAAATCAGACTCTTGAGCAATAAATACGTGCGTATGTCTATTATCAACAAGAAGACCGGTCAGAATTACTAACTTTCGCTGAATTCGCATACAA
>LSSL01000367.1:0-22194 GCA_001953115.1 Smittium mucronatum | reverse complement strand
GGACTCTTGAGCAGTACATAAGTGCGTATTTCAATTATCAACAAGACGACTGGTCAGAATTACTAACTTTCGCTGAATTCGCATACAATAATTCATACCAAGCATAATCTAAAACATCACCATTTAAAGCTTTATATGGTTACAACCCCAGATTTGACCCCATAGTTTCAAAAAAACAGCAAGTACCAGAAGCAGAGGGACGCGTAAAACTAATCAAAAATCTACACAAAACACTATTAACCAATTTAAAAGTGGCAGTACAAGCACAAAAAGTACATGCAGACATCGGCCGCAAACTACCACCCAAGCTCAAAATCGGTGATAAAGTATAGCTACTAAGAAAAAATATGAACACGAACAGGCCCTCAAATAAACTGGACTATAAAAAAATTGGAACATTCACTATTATTAAAAAGTATAGTGAGCTCAATTATAAATTGGACCTTCCAAATTCGATGAAAATACACCCAAACTTTCATATGAATTTGTTAGTCTTACACAGAAAGTCAAATACCAGATCGAAATCCAGAAAAACCTCCACCAGTGAAAATAACAAACTTCAAAGAATTCGAAGTCAACCACATACTTGACTAAAAACTAGTAAGAAACAAAATTCAATATTTAATCTCTTATAAAGGATTCGGTCCAGACGAAAAATCATGGCAGCCAAATGAATTTATTAATGAACCAGAAAAAATTAAAAAACTCCATGAAAAATACCCAGAAAAACTTAAAGAACAAGTATCAATAAGATCAATTAAACTAAATGTTCCACCTCAAGACAAAACGACAGGGAACGATTATACTATATCCAACATCAATAATATGTCTAAAAATACACCACCAGCAAACATTATAGCATCCCTTATTGCTAAAGTTAAAAGTGACTTTCATAGTAATAATCGATCGCGAGATATGCGAATCGAATCTGGCTTCAAGCCAGATTCCGCAGCTCAAAAAAATGGCTGAAAGCCATTTTTTTTACCGCTGGAGGCGATTTTTTTTTTTCGGGTCTCCCAAGTTTTACCCAGTCGACCTGCTGTCTCCTGGACAAAACTTGTGAACCCTTAAAAAAAATCGGGAGACAAATATTTCTATAAAAAAAAAAATTTTTTTAGTTATATTTTTATATATCTTTTCTTACTCTCATTTTTTTTATCACTTTGGCTTTAGGGATATTTACCACTTAGAGGGAGGGTAGTGTAAGAAATCATTCTTACACTTAAATTTTTCATCGATTGAACAATGTAAATACACATATTAATCTTGATAAGGATTTACATGGTATTTTTACCTATGAAAATCCTTGTCAATAACTTCTTCAGCTTGCCTGAAACAAGTTTCTATATTTAAACCGCTGCTTTAGACTTCATGGAAAAAGCAAGTAGTTTAATCTGTTATATCTCATATCTAGTCTTAGCATCTTTATCTCTATTAGTTTCTCTTAAAATAAATCTTTACCATTTTAAAATTAAGTTTAGTCCCTTACGGCCCTATCCTTAGCACTACTTAACCATGTTTTCCTGGAACATTACAAATTTTGTTGCTAGCCTTATGATTATTCAAAGATTTCAAGCCGTGCTCCTTTAAAACCTCTAACATTAAGACTAAGGAGGCTGTCCAAATCTCTTACGGGTATAACCCTTCTCATTCTAAGATAGTTCACCCTGTTTACACCCATCTTCCATAGTTCTGCAATTACTAACCCCATCTTATCTGAAGAATAATGTGGTGCTAGAATACGGATCAATCCTGCTTCAGGCAGTAGCCGTATAATTTCTTCGTTTAGAATTCCTTTTATCAACTGGGTATAGGATTTCCCACCCTTTGTATCCCTAAAGTCAACGATTTTTGGTTAGATAAACTTCTGAGATACCTCTCTTGTCTTCTTTCCCACAGTTATTATAACTCCCTGGAACTAAATTTCCGGTAATAGATGTATCAAATCGTTCTTCATTTCCCAAAAAAAGTTTACTTCTTTCAGTCCACTCAAAATATGTTTGATATGAATATATGGGACTTTTGATTGTCCCTCATATTCTTTACCGTTCAATTTTTCTACACCATCAGTTGGGAATAAGTTTCCATTAAATGAGGGGAAAGCTTCTACCACTTTTTCTATATAAAAAAAGGGGTATTGAAATTCTTTCCCAAAATATTTTTCACTTTCACCCCTCCCGACACTAAGACCGTTGCCTCTTTCCTGGAAGTTGCCGGAAACACTGGCTCCTCCCATTAAAGACACCATAGACCCAGCCTACATAGATCCATATTACCCGTCATTTCTTTGATTTTTTGCAGACTTTAAAATGCCCCCTTATGGGATATCCCAATATTATAAGGGCCTCATTTTGAATGATATCTTTGGTATAGGGCTGCTACACTTAAGGCAGAGGTATCACCCTAAATATGGCTCCCACCAATACTTAGCTTGTAGGCAATATTCAAGCAGAGGGTATTATAATCCTAATCTTCCTGGCACTAATAATGATTTCTTTTAACCAAATTATCTTCCTAGGTGAGTGCCTATTCTTATAATAGTTTTATAGTGCTTTCCTACCTATACTTGAGAAAACTGAGACCCCTCACAAAGATAAAGTGATGTAGATTTTTTCCTCCCCTTCCTTCATCCTTCATCCTTCACCCTTCATGCCAGGACTTGTATTTACTAGAGATACTTTTTATTCTCCTAAACTAATAAATCCAAGCGCTACCCCTCTTAAAAGATTGAAATCATTAGTCTTTAACTTTCCTCTTCTTCTTTGTCTCGCTGGGCCTGGGTTTCAAAGATCCAGGATTTATTTCATTGTATTGCTATCATTCTTTTTACCTGGGAAGAAAAGTCTATTCATTACCAAAATAAACCAATTTGAGTAGCGATTTCTACCCAAGGTAGTCACCCGGGGATGAAATTAAATTTAATTATATGTTTTACAAGATATCCATCTTTAATATCCAGATTTCAGTAAGGTTTCGGATTCAACCTCCAATATTATACTAAAAGGATTTCCACTAATTATGCTTATATTTTCTTACCGATTCTCACCATAACTCTCCTACTTCTACTTCCCCTCTTGTTTGGTCAAGATTATTTTTCCTCCGCACCACACAAAGAGCACTACTATATTTTCATCAGGGAGCTATATCTTTAGATTTTTTACCCTGTACCATCTCTTTCTCTATTTGCCTTAAGAAAAGGAAGTATCACATACTTCCCTAGATGTCCTAGAGGTGAGGTTGAAGGTTTATCAAAATTCCTTACATATTAAAAGCGGTATATCTAAATTATTATAAGGGTGACTGCCATTTGTTCATTTATAATACCATAGCTTAAGAACTTTTATACGGTGATATTTCCTTTGATAATTCATCTTTCTCTCTATTATATTTAGAAAAATAACTAATTTCTTAGTTTCCATCCTAAAGGGTCTATCAAGTCCTCTTGAATGTTAACGTTATAATTTTTTTTTTATAACTCCGAGCTATTCTCTTTCTTTATAGATACTAGCATCATCATATCTATAATGAAAGGGGGCTAAGCCCTTGAAAGAGTTACAAGAGGATCGCCAATCCTCTCGTCACTATTCCCTTATGCGTCCGAAATGTCTCGATTTCGCTTATCAGGAAATAAATCGACTAGGGTTGTTATATTTACCCTTATAAGTTATTAGTCTCCAGATCCACGAGAAGGCCACCCTCGTTCTTGAGCCCAAATTTAATTATTGATGCAATCTCTGCTTACCAAAAAAATATAAATAGAAAAAGGTTATTTTTTTTTCATTGTAATCCGAACAAAAATAATAGGGTGGCCACCACTGATCAATTTAAATTTGGAAATAAAATATATATATTAGGTAAGCGGTAAAAGAGTTAGAATGTTTTTTGATGGTTTTAGAAAATTATTTTCTAAAGATTCGCATATTTAATCCCAAAGTAAAGAATTAATGATTTATTCACATCATTTTCATTTTAGAATTCCTGTTTTAACATATCTATGTAATTTTATTAATAATTTTATTCTTTTTTCCATAGTTATTTTTAGTTGAATAGATATTTTCCATGTATATATCTAGATTACCCAAATAATGTCTCAATTTGATTTGATAGGGGATAAAAAAATATTAATTGTAAGAAATTATCATGTTTTACTCTGTTTTTTGTTTGAAATTTGTACATATTTCTGGAAATTTCGTAGAAAAATATAGATTTATTCAGCCACTTTGGTATTGATCTATTCTTAAACCACCAAGACACTCTTCGGGTTTATTTTTTAGCTATAAATATATTTTTGAACAGAATCTGTTATAGTTTTCAGAATAATATTACTAATATTTATTATTTTTCTTTTTATATCAGACTTATCTGCCAGGTCCCTGATCTTAAATTTTTTCATTTTATTTAAAATTCACTTTAAAAAAATTTAAAATAAAAAATATTCGGTACAAGAGGTTTAATTTAATACAATGTAATTCCTTTCGTCCAGATTTATTTATATAATTATTTTATAGCACCTTAATATGATTAAAGTAGGAAAAATTTTCGACATTTTTTTTATAAATTTGCGAAATATCAATTTTAAAGTTTAATGGTATAGCTTAATATTATTAGAAACTATTGTTTTTAATAAAATATCATAACATTTTTTGCATAAATGTTTATAAATGTAAAAATAAAATAAAGAATGATAAAATAAATGTTATACAATTTAATAAGTAATATTTTTGCTTGTATTTTTAGATTATTACACGGATAAAAGTGAGTATTGTCATCCTCTATAGCAAATTGGAGGAAATTATATATATTTATGAGCTAATATCTTAAAATAATACCTGTTGGCCAAAAATATCAGCAATTTACAATTTATATCTATTCAATTATATCAAAAATCAAAAATTATTTATTAATTTGGCTTTCATTAAAAAATTGAAAAATTGATATAAAAAAATTAGCCAATAATCAATTTTGCGCTTACATCACATATATTTCAAAATATTCACTATATGATCTAATCCACGTGTTTCTCAAATCCACATCCACATAAAACATATCAATATTATGAAAGATATTGAATTTCTGAGAAAAATTAAGATACATCTGGAATAAATATATCGAAGAAAAGCTAATGTTAGTAAAAGTCAATTTTTTAGATAGTCGTAAGTTTTGTTTAATTTATTCCTAAAATACTCAATTAAATTTATTCTATTATTTTATATATTCTAAATAATAAAAATATAAAAACTAATGTTAATTGAATATATTTTATCTCTTAGTAATTTATGTAATTATTTAATGAACCAATCAATTCAAAACGCATAATACAAAGTCACCCAAAAATATTACACCTTTCAAAAGAGAAATTGACCTCTCAAAACTTGAGAACATATAAATACGAAAGCTTAGTCATATTGTAATAGCTAAGCTTTTCGATTTTTTTCCTTCCTCTCTTTTCATAGTTTAACCAATATCCCCAGTTTATCTTTTTATTATAAAACCTTATCCCACTTAACCTGATTATTACAAATTATTAACACAAAATCATTACATATGAACCAAAATTTTAGTTTTTTGCTTAAAAATTATTTTATTATATATACTTTAAAATTATCTGCTCATTAATTGATATAATTTTATAGTTTTTACTTATCTCATCATTTTAAAATTATTTTTTAAAAAAGGAAACAATACTTATATAATATATATATAACTTATATATAAAATACCTTATAAACTAGTATAAAGTTTAAAGATACTTTTTATTTATTTTTTATTAATTTAATGTAAGGAATTTAAGCATGAAGATCAAATTGACATATTAAATTTAATTTTTTTTGAATATAACACAGCTTAAAATTTGTTTTATTCATAAAGATATACTGAAAAGATATTATATAATACTTTAAAAATGAAAAAAAAACTCTGCATTTCAAATTTATTTTATATTTTATGGTAAAATTATCTAAATCAAGACTAATTTATTTTTAATTTGGAAAATTAATCTCTAACAGGAGAAATAAATACTTAAATTCATTATAATATACATAGATAAATCATAAAAATCATCATCATTTTTTATTGAATTGATTAGACAATCTGAGAAAAATTTTCGATCTGGTATAAAAAATTTTTAGTTACTTTTTAAAAGGGAAAATGTTCATTTTTTTTTTATCTATCCCAGTTTTTGAATACTAATTATAGGATCCATAACCTAAAAAAAGAGCTCTTTATGTTTTCGAGAGGCATGTCTCACGAAAAATTAGTTTAGAATATCTAAATTAGATAAAGTGATCAATATTTATTATAATAGATAGATAGAAAATAATAAATATAAATCAGGATTAAAGAATTTCTGAATACAAGAATTTATAAATTGGTTCTTTAAATCAAGAATAAAAAACACATAAAAAAAAACAATATTAATTATCAGAACATGCTTATCATGCGCGCAGTATTGGCTGAATCATAAATAAAGTAAAATATCTCCAAACTTGCATGTGAAGATAGGTTTGAATTTTTAAAACGAATAAATTAGATTAATTATATTTTTTCTAATATAAATCAACTGAATTGATATTTTTTTCATTAATAAAAATTTTAAAATTTATAAAAAAATATGATTTTTTATTGTTGTAAAATTTACCAAGTTGAAGATTATTTTAATAATTTAATTTTTGACTTAACGATAAAATAGTAAATATTTTTATATATAATGGATTCAGAATTTAAATAAATATTTCTATAAAAGTGTATTTATTTGGTTTTTTTACAATATTTTACATTTTAATACAAAATTTTCATACTTTTATCTATGTTTTTAAGCAATAATATACAAAGATAGAATTAATTATATGAAGGTATTAATTTTTTTACAAAGTAAAATTGAGATTGATTTTAACTTAAAAATTAATATTTGGCTAGCAAATAAACTAATATAAAATTAATAAAAATGACACAAAATAAAGTAAATTGATAAAAAATCAACCATCTCATAAAAAAAAAACAATGGAATTTATTTATCCACACAAAAATATGTAGATTAATACAAGGTTTTTAAGTTTTAATTTATTAGTCAGAAAGAAATCTGCAAATCTCTACTACATATATAGTTAAATTAACTAACAAATAACAAGCTAGCATTCAGGAAATCTTGCAAAGTCATATTTCTGATCTTTATTAATTTTTACTCCATGATTATCTACACAAGATATCTCCAAAGATTTACCTCTGATTTAAATACATTGCCGTGATTTGGGGGATTAATAGTATGTTTTTTGATGTACAATAAGCTCATATTTCACACAGCGTTTTAATATTCTTTGTTGGGAGTAGCGGAGACAGAGATTCCAGAAAGTCAACATCTAGAAACAGGAGGAAAAGATCGTTTATCGCAGGTGAGTAATAGTCTAGTGCACAAGACCAGCCTCCGAGAGTCAGACGGATCTCAGCGTCTAACAGCTATTTGTAGGAAAGCCATGTCGATCTAGCTTACACCTGGGTAGGGGCCTAATTTTATTAATCCTGTTAGAATTAGGCTATGACTAGCAGCTCAGTACCTTCAATGAACTTTTGTTCATCGAAAAAGGGCTTAATTATTGACTGCACTTAAACTCAGTCATCCAGCCTACTTATGGCAATGCCAGTGAAGTTCTTTCAGTTGGTTGATTGCATCATTTTTCCGTAGGCACGCAGCCTTTAGAATTGCAGAGGAACTTATTTTAGTTAGGATAATAGTCATTTCTATACTTCTTTTTCTCATTTTTAAAATTTTTTACTTAGTTTTTAATGAAGTTATCTTACAATAAAATTCCTAATAAAAAAAACTGCAAAATTTTATTAAAATAATCGCTTCCTCTTAATGGGACACAGTCATCTAAATCAAGGCAGTAGCTTGAGTATTTAAATAAAAATTTATGATGGATTCGTATTCCTAAAATATTAAAAAAATTGATAATTTCGAGATTTATATTTATAACTATGTTCGTACTTAGCATATACTCATTTAATATCGAATTATTTTTGATAAATTGATTATTTAGCTTGAATAACGAGGATATTACCATAGATTATATTTATTTAATCAATCTTTTAAAAAAAATTTTCAAATTTGCTATCAAGAATGAAAAATAAGAATTTCCAAAATATAATATCATTTATTTTAAAATTAATCATATGCTTAAAACATTAATCTTTACAATAAAAAAATATATACGCATAATTTATTTATGTGTTAAAAACCGCTAAAAGACAAATTTAAAATAGTATAAGTAGCTTAAAGTGGTTTAAAGTATGAAATTATTTGTTATATAATATATATATATTAATATATAACGCTTCAAAGATATATTTTAAAATGTAGAAAATTGAGCCTATATTTATATTAGCCTGGTTAATTTTTAGAAGCCCGGAAAATTAAAAATAATTTCTTTTCAAAGTTTTGTCTTTGGGTAATCTTTTACTAAAAAAATATATTTCGTCATTTTTAAACGCATTTATTCAGTTATATTTCAAATCTATTAGCTTTTGTAATCCAAAAATTAAAAATAAAAAAATCTTAGATGGTTATAATAGATATATCACTGTATTATTCAATACAATTTCATGTTTTTAACGCAAAACATAAAATCATTTTTTGTATCATATACTCTATATTTTTACTTTTTGGACTTAGAAAATCAAGATTTTATGAACTAAATATAGAATAATTAGATGTTTATCGAACATAAGTTTTTAAATTATTAATTGAAAAATAAATTAAAACTTGAAATCCTTGAATTAATATACGTAGTTTTGTGTGGATAAATAAATTCCATTGTTTGATTTTTATGAAATGATTGAGTTTGTATCAATTTACACAATTTCTTATCATTTTTATTAATTTTATATCAGTTTACATTTGTGCCATTATAATTTTATAGTACTGTATCAAAATGTAAAATTCATCTTGTAGTATAATTTTTTTTTAATATTTATGAATTAATAATTTAGCTTATAATGATAATTTTTTTTAAACAAATTTTTATTTCCAACTGAATTTAAAACACTAAAGATAAATGAAAATTTTTACGGATATTATAATTTAAGGCAAATAATATTTCTAATTTTTACTAATTATGGGTTTATTAAAAAATGGAGGATAGGGATAATTTTATTTTAAATATCCTTAAAACAATATACACCTTTAATTAATACGAATATAATTTTTATTATATTCATTTAGAAAAAAACTAAAATTTGAATCAAGAGATTATTTATTCCCACAAAAAAATTCATTAAATTAATTCTTTATATCCTAGAAAGTGGTACTGGTTGTTAATTATACCCATATTAAACCAAATTCATATTTCTAAGGTGTTTAATTATCCTGATTAGGCTAAATTTATTTTTAGATACTAATACTCGATTTATTTGAAAATAGACGATTAATTAATATAAATTAGATTCACTAAATAGTTATTTATTTGATAATAAATTTTGCGAAATATTTTTATTTTCTTTATTTAACCCATGAAAATGATACCAAATTTGAATTTTACTATCATCCGAAATAACTTTATAGGAATATTTTTGCTTTTTACATTATTTCTTTTTATTATCTTCAAAGAAAACGAATTTTAAAACTAAATTCTTAAGTATATACGAAAAAAAATTAGCACAAAATTAATCGTTTCTTTTTTAAACTTAATACAGGAAGCCTAAAAAATCTATATTTTATTGTTTAATATATTATCTGATCTAAAATATTCGAATTGATCCATAGATCTCCAAATTGGTGTACAAATTCAAATTTTGAGTGTGATTTTCTATGAGCCGTAATCAATTAAAACACATGATTTTAAACCATATACAATAAATAAGTGAAATAATCTTATTTTGAAACCATTTTTTCTAATTTTTTAAATTTCTCATAGCACTGTTTATAAATCGAATCAAATGAAAACTGAAAGGATTGTAAAAGAGTTTAATAAAGCTGTTTATATTCGAATCTTGCTAAGGTGACCCATTTTAATTCAAAAAATTTAAAATAAAGAATATATATAATATTTATAATTTTATCAGAATATTAGCAATTCCAGTATCTATGAATCATCCAGAAATTTTTTCTCTGTATAAATTTAAGTTTTTTTATCCTATAACAGATGCAGAAAATCTCAAAAATGTTTTTTAAATCCTTAAATATAGCCCATTTATTGAATCTCAAGTTTTTATTTTGAAATAAATAAATGTCAATTCAATGTTATTAGTTATTGTGGATTTTCCCCATAATTTTTCTGTAACACTTCCAGTGTTGTTATTAGAATCAGAATGTTCATAATATTCAGATTAAATATGAGAAACTTTTTTAGAAATCAACTAATGAACTATAAGAGGAGTTGTCGAGTTATTTTGATGTATTTTTTTTAGATTTTCTAAAGGTTTCAGATTCTACGGGGAGAGATGAAATTTTTTTTATAAATACAATGATTGTTTTATCATTAGTTATAAATTTTTTTTATAATTTTTAAATGATATAACATGATGGTATTTTTTGTTTTTTAATATGAAAAAAATTCGAAATTTCATTAGAAATTATTTTTAAAAATAATACAACTTTTTTACAGCCGAAATCCACCCATATGATAAATTAGGGGATTTAATCATTCTTCAGGTTTTATTATGATTAAAAATATCAATTATGTGGACTGTTTAATATTTTTTAAGGGTTAACTTCTATTTTGGTACTTTCAAGAGTGCTCCTGATAACATTAACCATACATTTTTTTTATCACTTCTGATGTCTTTTTATCAAAAAATTGTTTTTGAGTATAATATTGAACTTTATCCACCGATTAAGGCAATCTGAGTTCATAGAGTATTTATATCAACCTATTTAGATAATTATAGCTTTGTATAAGTTAATTACCATTTTACGAAACTTTTTTTAGATTATAGTTAGATCCAAACTATTCTGGTATAAGCCTGGATAGATCTCAGATTTGGTTTTATCGTAAGGAGGAGCTGTAGTTTTTTATTTTAAAATTATTCTCTCTATGACTAATTTATTTTAATAGTAGCTGTAGCAGTTTTAATCATCTTTCTCTAATGTTTTTTTTTCTTTCAGTAATGAAATCTTTAGACCCAGAAACCAATTTGGAATAAAAAATTCTGTAAAAGCTACCAAACTCATGACTTGAGACTTCAATATAAACTAAGCTAGATTTTTAATATCATTAATGCCTCAATAAAAAAATCTTTGGCGTCTTTTATAAGGTCGCAGATCTTGTTTTTTAAAAGCTAAAGGTCAATTAAAATTTATTTTATTACTTTAGTTGATGTGAAATTTTAGTTTTATTATTATTTTTTAATGAATCAGACGTGCTTTGAAGACCCTTTTTTTTAACCCTATTTTTAATAAATTGTATAACGTGTTTTTTATATTTAAAAGTGGTAAGACCTGCGTTTCGCTCTTAGGTTAGTTTCTCTCTTTGTGTGATTTGCAATCATTTTCACGCTTGACTGCTGTTTTTATTCAGTTTAATATAATTAGTTAGATTAAATATTTTTAAAAGTTTTTTTATTAGAAATTTTCGAAATTTTTTGTTTGTATTATAACTGTCTTTTTATAATGTGTTTTTTGGAATTTAAATTGAAATGTTATTAGTGGGCTGGAATCATTGCTCGTTAGCCTAATATTTAATAGATATATTATAGTATTTTCCTTTTGTATTGGAATCGTTCATATAGTGCAACGAGTCTTATTTTACACAACCAAGAGTTAGTCAACTCCTGAGCTTAACCCATTGGGGTTTCCACGGAGGTTATTTCTTGGATAGAAGCAGACGATGATAGTGATAGAAATAGAAATATAGATATTTTGATATATATATTTACTGAATTACCTACTCTAGGTGAATTTTAGATACATCGGTTGACTTAGAGAGAAATTCACAATACGAAATATCTTTCATTTTATTTCAGGAACTTTTGTTAAGTTCAGGCCCCGAACTCCATCAAAGGTTCTCACCTGATATTTCCATCTTGGAGGCTGTAAAAATGCTTAACATTATAAGTACAGAGAGATTTTGGTTAGTTTCGGATACGCATAACGAGAGAGCAATAATTCTTTCCAGTCTCCGCTTGTTGGGGGCTATATGAGCATCAGTGATGATGAACCTAGCCCTACCTCAACTTTGGAAATACAGCAAAAATTTCGAAGTGAAGAATTATTCAGTATAAATGTATGAGGGGCCTCTTCAGAAGATAATTATCTTTGGGTAATATTTCAAAACCTTCAAATGTCATTTTTAAATACTAGTAGTTCCGATGAGAGGTCTCATCGAAGAAATTTCTACAAATAGGGTTTCTTCTTCTACTCTAACTGTAGATATATCCTTGAATCTTCATATCAAAGCGTGCTGAAATTTAATTGAAATATTAAATCTACGAAACAAATAATATATGTGTATATAATATTGACGACTGTATTTAGACTCTTAGTTTTGAAAATGATCAATGGAAAGTATTAGATTATAAGTATTATGTTCAAAATTTAAATTTATTTAGGTATATATTTAGTTATTTATATTTTTTTGAAGCTAAAATTAATGCGTTAGGGAAAAATTCATATATAGTCAGTAATTCAGGTATTGAAAAAAATACCCTTTTGTATGAAATCTGATTTTAATTCCGACTTGGTATCATAATTTGATTTGAAATGAATTTATTAATAGTTTGAAGTATAGGAGGTATTCTTAAAAATTAATATATATATTTGTTGAAGGGCTTCTTTTTTTGCGAACCCTTTCTTCCTAAGAACCATCGGCTCGCCAGAATTCTCCTGGGTATCTGAAACCTTCTGTGGATTTGTATTCGGCTGCGTGGTGATGGTCATTCTTTGTCTTTGTTATTAGTATTTTTATTTTATTATTTATTGTTTATTGTTTTTTTTTGTCATTTTTATTTATTTATTTTTTTAAAAGTTTTTATTTGCTTTTTTTTTATTTTAAGATATGAATATAAAATAAATATTTAATGTAAATAAGTATCGAAAGGAACAATAAGATGTATTATTGTTTGACTAAGATTATAAGTTATTAGTAATTATATGCTTAAAAGAGAATAAAACGCAGAATAATTTGTATTCAAGTTTAATAAAAGTTTTAATGGTGTTTTGACACATAGAAAAGTTAAAAATTGTTTTTTTTTTCTCGGTACCCATCACCTTTGTTATGGGAATTCCGGTGGCGTTATAAGAATAATTTTTGAGCTTTCAGCTCCTTAAAACTTCCCCTGTACAGCCAAAGACAAACGGCTTTAATTTTTATGAAAATTTTTGTTTTCTTTACATCTTCAGATTTCTTGAATATTCTGATTTTAGTATACCTTTTTACCCGACCCTTTACTTTTTTCCTTTAAAGTTTTCCTTTGTACAAAGATAATTTATGTAGATCATTTATACAAAATTTAATTCCGCCTAAAAAAAATCTATACAACCATTCAATACCAGAATTGAAACTAATTCCACATATTTTTAATATAAATTACTATTTTTATCAATAATAGAATATTAGGGAAAAAAATTGTCTCAACTTCACAGAAAAATTAATAAAAAATGTCTTTAACAATTTATCTTCGGTGGAGTGCTATATTACTTGGATTGCTGGTAATCGATAGGTTTTCGATAATTTATGATAAGAAAGGTCTAAAAAAATTCATCTTTGAGAGATTTTGATGCGAATATAAATAAGATGCCGAATTTTTTTTAATACACATTTAATTGAAAATTTTATAGATAATAATTCCAACTGGATTTCATGATGAAGTTTTCAAACTCAATAAATTCTTTGTAGCCAAAAAATCAAAATTACTACTTATTACTAAAGAAAATTTTTTAAAACCTTAGATTATTAATATAATTCATATATGAGGGAAATTTTCACTTTATAGAAATAATTTTTTTGGATTCTATTGCCGATTATGGAACACAAAACTCCTGATTATTTATTTGCAATAAGTGAAAAAAGTTAATGAGTATATCGAGGCCCTTAAAGTTGTACTATATATAGCACATTATTAATTCATTTTTTTAGATTCCGAAAATAATAAAGTGTAATCAAAATTAGGCGGATCTCAAATAAAGTTGTTTTTATGGAATTATACTTAAGAAACCCCCCCCCCCTAAGTCTTATTTATTACATATAAAATAGAAAAATATATATTTGTTAATTTTAATATACTCGTGATTTGGGAAAAAGTTTGAGGTTGTCTTTTGGGTATATTTCAATAATATATGATTATATCGATATATTCAATCGATTCAATGTATTCTTACTTTTTATTTTATAGACTCTGGACCTTTAATTTAATCAGTGAAATAACTAAAGAGATTTTTTGAACTCATGAACGCTAGATATTACAGGTTTTCTGATCTAAATTTTTTTTTTAATTATCTTAGTTAATATAAATGTTAATTTTAAATTTTTTTTTATTATTTTTTAATCGTTAAAACATGAATTAAAATAACTAGTTAGAGTAATATAAAAAATAAAAAATGGTAAAGTTACGATTAATAATAATTATTTATAATATAAGATTAAAAAAATATTCCATTTTTACTCAATTTAAAATTTATAGCTAATTAAATTATGTTTGAAATAAGTTTTATCTATATATAGGTTAATAATTTTAAAATTAGAATATCTAATACATATAAAATTAGTTAAAGGAGTTTCACATAAATATTTATAATTCAACTTAAAGGAACTTGAGTTAATAATAATAACCTTAGAAATAAGTTCGCTTTTCAATTAGATTAAATAATTTAATAGTAATTGATTTAAAATAATATTAGCTTTTTAAGGGCTTTGCAATAGGGTTTATCAGTTTGAAATATTTAACTAAATCATTAGAATATTCATTGATAAAAAATTTTAATAAAAATTTTACTATAAAATAAAAAAATAGACTGTCAATTTAAATGTATTATAATATAGTATAGGTTAAATTTTAATTTTAAGAAAGTTTTGATTTTGATATTAGTAAAATCTAAAAGCAACAAAAAAATGAATTATTGATGTGATCTTATTAAATGAAAAAAATTATTCAAGAAAAGAAATAATAGATAGTCTATGTTTCATAATTTGACAATATATTGAATTTTTTTATTCAAAAAATATATAATTAATTCAAAATTTAATGATTTAGACTATATTCTTTATAGTTATTTAAATTTATCACTTTAAATAAAAAAATTTTTAGTTTGAAAAAATGATTTATTCTCAAAAGAAAATTTAAATAATATAAGTAAAAAATTACATAAATATTGTTGAAAAATCCTAATTTTTAGTCTAATTTAAATCTAGTATTTTTCTTTGTACTAAAATAAAATTGCGCATATAAAAATTTAAAATCTGTTCTTTGTTTTTAAAAGAATTATTTTAATCATTCATTATGAATAAATTAAAAAAGATCAATAAGTTAAATAAACTTAATTTTTTATCTAAAAAAGCATATTTAATTTAATTCATTGTTATTGGTTATAAATATTAGAAAAAAATAAAAGAAAAATCGAGAAAATCTTGATTAGAGTTATTATTAATTTTTCAATGATACAGGATTGAAGGCTAAAAAAAAAAAGAAAACTGAGATAGGTAATCTTTATTTTAATATTTTTTCAAAAAATAATACATTTAAAATTAGTTTTAGATTCTCATAAAAAATTTTAATCAATTTTTGATTTTGAGGCATCTTTTTTACACGTGGTTGAAATGATTAGTTTAAAAATTATTTAAATGACATTATTTTTTAATTAAATTTTAAGAATCATCCATTCAAATATTAAAAATAAAATCACAATAAGATTAGTATTTTGGAAAGTGATGGATTTTGTAAATTTATCAAATATAAATCATAAAAATATACATAATATACGGCAAGTGATTGGGTGTAAAAAAAATTGATATTTAATATTATCGCACAAATATTTCTACATTTGATCAGAATTTTCAGTAACTTTGTAGAGGTTTTTGTTTAATTGTAAAAAGTTTTATAAAATAAATTACCACATCGATAACATTTAATTTCAATATTTAATTATAAAATTTAAGTATGATATATGTTAATAAATTATATTTGATATTATATGAATTTCAAATAATTTTTAAAATTTGGCTATAAGTTTTTATCAAAAAGAGGAAAAAGAAATATATTTTGAGTCTAGATTAAGGTAATCAATATAATTATAAGAGGTAATCATTTGGGTGAGATTTACTTAAGGTCGGATTTGGTAAGTAATAACATCTTCTGTATAATACAATTTATACTTTCTAATATATTATTAATATTTTTCATTTTTGAAAGATAAAGAAAAAAAATTAACAATTATTAATATTGGATCATAATCTGAAAGGTATTTGGTCATAAATTTTTTATCCAAATAATAAAATAATTTGAAATAAAAAAATATGTAGAGAAAGTAGTATTTAAATATAATTTTAAAAATAACTTTTGATAGAGAAATCATAATAATTTTTCATTTAATTAAATAAATTTGAAATTCATATAAATGGAAATAAATTTAAAAACAAAAAAATAAATATTATCAATTATACAGTCATCAAAAATTAAAAAAGAAATTTAGTATCCACTTTTGTTTTTTAGTAATAATATAACATAACAGAAGTTTTTATCATTGATTTTTTTAAATATTTCTAATTGGAACATCGAATTTATCAATCACCTTGGTAACATCATTCATTATCTTTAAATGGAAAAGTATAAGTAGTTGTACAAAAAGGCTAATAGAATTTCATATTGAGGTTTAAATCATTTGATATCTATATTAGGAACAGAGCTCTTATAAAATATTTTGAAATTTAATAGAAAATTCTAGATATTAACAATGGTACTGAAAATTTTATTTAAGTTTACTTCAGAGGAGAATATAAAAATATAGTATACATCTGACCCAAAGTTTTATGCATATAATTTCTACAGCCATAATTATTTATAAATGGTTCAAATTTTTTTGTATAGTTGACTCGAGTATATAAGCATTTATCTTGTAACTTTCTAATTTTAAAAGGACCATTAATTGTTAATTTACAAAAAGATATTAGAAATATTGGGTTCATAGCAGGGAATTAAGAAGCTTTGAAATTATCTGAACATAAAGAATTAAAATTCACAATTAGCCATTAAAATAACTTATGTTAAGGAGGGTTTTTTCATATTTAATTTACTTTGTGTGTAAAGACTCACAGTTACTCAAAATTATCAGCAAAATATTTTTGCATTTATAGAAATTTATTAGCTTGATAGTAAAAGTTTCAAAAAACCCCAATTAAATAGATATTAATAAATCCTTTCATTTTTTCTAGTTTGAAGACATCAAATCTAGCCCTCAACACAGCCAAAAAGGAAAAAAGATTCTGATAATCGAAACTAAATTGGTTGCCTCTATCAAAAAAAATATTACAAAAATATAGGGGAAGGGAAAAAATGAGCATATCCTTAATAAATGTTCAAGAGTAGTAAAATGGAAAATACCTATTTTTTTTTCACAAGTATGGTTTATTTTTTCCCTTGAATTAGAGTCCAGCGGGTAGGGAACCATTAGAGAGTTAAATGAGATAAGGATTAATTTTATTAATTAACTAATTATTTTATTTTATTTTTATAAAAGTTTTTTTAGTATTTGGATATTATAAATAAATCCATATGTCTAAAAAAAAGTTCACAATATCGAAGAAAATTAACCAGCAAATAACCAATGCAAAAATTTTAGAAAAAGGAATCAAAATAGTTATCAAAAAAAAATAATAATCATTAGGAAAAAATCTGGTAACATCTTTTACACTATACTTAATCCTGAATTACCCCATTTTTCATCGTTGATCAGCTCATATTTATCTGAAAATTTGACCTGAAGTGACCCGGAACGTCAAATTAACTGCTAGGGAACTACTATAATATTTTTATTATAGAAATCGTTTATTAAAATTGTAGATTAATTGTTCTAAGAGGAAATTTTAAGAGGTTTCTTACAAGATAATATCAGAGGAGGTCACAGAAATACTCATAAAATGAAACGCGGAACAGGTGATGGATATACCAGAAATATTTTATATTTATTTGGAAAGGATAAAAGAAAGAATTAGAACTGTAACCAATATCGAATCTCAAAAACATGAAATCATATTTGGATAAGAAAAAAAGAAGTTAAAAATGATCATCTAAATGAGATTTGTAATATAATAAGGAAAATGGTTAAAAAATATGCCTCTACATATAAAATTCTTTTCTAAATAAGTGTATATCCAAAAAATCTAATAATATCTAATAATATCTAATTTTAAAAATAAATGGAATGGAATTTAACAAAAAGTCTCGTTTTTCAGCTTGTATTTTTCCATTATATATTTTTGATTAAAAATGAAAAAAGTTTCCAATGAAGTGCAGTTTCATATATATTTTTTCATATTATCGGTTTCGCCTGTAATTGATTTAGTAATTGATTTTGGTTTATCTTAGCCTATTAATTCCTTCAAAGATTTTTTTTACGTAAGAAACAGAAATTGGGAATACCTCAGTATAAATTGCTGAAATAATAAATTTTTTTTGTGCGGTTTTTTGATATAATATCATTTTTGAATTTTAAAACGGAGAAATTTATTTTTATTAAAAATGATAAGTAAAATAAAGAAATTTTATTGTCATTTTTAAAAATTCAGTTTCGATAATTAATTTTTCAGATAGAGTATTAATATTCCTTAAATCGGTTATTAGTTATTTTTGATTTTTTTTTCTACTCTCCGTTTGAATTTCTGTTAAGTTTAAATGGTTTTTATAGATTTTTTAGCTTATAAGTATTTTTCTTTTTGTTTCCTACTTTTTTCTAATATCCCACCATATTTTAAAATATTTATCATAAGTCAAGGATTCACTATTTTGATTCGAAGTATTCGCAAGAATTTTTTTGTGACATTACAAGCTCTAAAAAACTTACATTTTTTTTATGATTTTTACCAGGTTATTTTTTTGTTCTAATCCTTTTGAGCAGCGCTTCAAAATATATAAGAATTTTTTTGGACCCAATTTTGGATATTTAGCATCTCATGGATAATAATATTTGCATACCTTGACATAATAACTAATTTATTATTAATAAATAAATTCAAAGCAAAAAGATCAATTGATTAGCTCAGAATTGTCGGGGATGGGGTTTAGAATAAAGGTGAAGTCTTAAATGAGGCCAAAAAAATTTACGAATTGTTTTTGCGGGCATAGACAGAGAAAAATACAATATTACGCTACTTATTCAAAAATAAGCGACCTAAGAATGAAATCATCAAAGAAAATTAGAACTTAATTTAAATATATACAAGTAATTTCATCTTTTTATGATAAAGTCAAAATATTTCTAATTTCTTTCTACAGAAAGGATAATACTAAATATACCAATTTATCAATAGAAATAATAGTGAAAAATTAAAAATTGTGATCTTAAAAGGTAATGATAACTTATTCTGTTCTCAGGAATATTATATTCTGGATAGAAGAGCTCCAAAATTGTAACAGAAAATATATACACCCATAAAATATTTAATTATAAACATTTTTAGATAAATTAATTCTAAATGGTGTTTATATATTGATTCAAAAACCTATTTACGTTGATTAAATCAAAGAAACAGTGCTCAAATAATCAAATGCTAAAAAATTTTAGCTATATTAAAGTCTATATTCTTACCTAATGTGAAGGGTGTATTTGTGAAAATATGATTATAAAAAACTCATATTTTTCATAGATCAAGAAATTTAGAGGAATAAAATCGAAATACTAGCTGAACATCTATGAACTCATTTCATCCTAAAGATACCGCATCAAATATTTCATATTTCCCAAATAAATTTTTTTATAGATTTAATCATCTAAGTTTATAATAGATCTTTCTAAATTCACTCTGGATTTAGAATTTATTTATATTTAGTATGAAATATACGGATATTATTTATTTGCAACATGTTAAATTTTTTTTTCCGAACTATTACAGTTATTTAAAGGATTAAATTCCAATCAGCATAAATAATTTATTAAACAGCTGATAAGTATGGGTAGATTCTCTATGCCTTTGCACGTGAAGCCCGATTTTCAAGATCATATATAAGATTTTTTTATAGAAATTTAATACAAGTCTTGTAGCACATACTAGGTAAATCATGATAAGTTTCCATCATAAACATAATTTCAGAAATCTTAAAAATATAAATATAAGTCAAATATATTGTACATATATGCCATATGTATAATTCCTACTGATGAAGAAATGGTTTTGTGCCCTAAAAACATGAAATATATACTGCTCTCCATTAAATTTCTGTACATCATCTCTTATGCTGAAAAAATATTATTCAGAAAAAATAATAGGATTTAAAACTTAAAATAAGAATAATTTCAGAAGAGATTTTAAAAATAAATTATGCCTTTAAAAGATACATTGTTATATCTCTATTATAAAATGAATTTTTTAGCTGAGACTGCAAAAACGGAAAAATGGAAGTCCAATTAAATAGTCTTTTATGTTTCAGCGAAACAAGAGTCTTTTTAAGAGACTAAAGTAAAATTTTATGATCGGATTTTTGTTGAATTTTTAAGTTTCTGAATTTATTCGTTAGTATAATACATAAAAACTCCTTTGATTATTTGCCCAGAAATACAAAAATTAAAATTTTGGGGTTCTGATGGTAAGCTAAAGGACTCGTGTCATAATGATAAGGATTTCACTTGAAAAGTGATTACCGATTTTAAAATATCTTTTAATATTTATGTAACATATGATACTTGCGAAAAAATAAAAAGATATTTGAAAAATTTAAGTATTCTTAAACTTAAATAAAAATGGGATTTTATAGAGAAAATATTCATATTTAATAAAATTTAACAGCGAAAAAATAAGAATCATATTAAAATATTATCAGAAATATTAAGCTAAGATATATAACTATCTTTTAGGACTAAAAGCATAACAAAAAGATATATAAGCATTATTCATACTAAATAATGCATAATAGAAAAAAAAAATCAACCGTCGGTTTTATTTCCTGGTAAAAACAAAAGATATAATACACGTTTTAATTCAGAAATATGTTCATGAATATATATATATTTATTATATCAGTTTTAGACTCAAAATATGATGCGACTTATTGAAAGATATTTTCGCATTTTTAGATTTAGATACATGGCGCAGCTCAAATTATCAATAAATTAATAAATTCATTAAATACTGGCTAACTAACAAAGAAAGACAGATTTATAATTTATACAGATTATATGTTTTATAAAAAAAAAAGTCCAATTATATACGTAGGTAAATTTTAATTTTAAATATTAAAATAAAAACAAATTATTTCAAGGAATATTCATTTAAAAATTTCCTAACTGGTTAAGCCTGTAGGGACTAAGAAAATGAAAAAAAATCCCCTCACTTTCGGAATATAGGGGGCATTTCATAAGTCTTGATAAATAAGAAGTGTGCGAAAAAAAAATTGTAACAAAAATTTAGTACAATTACTTACTTTTTTTAAATAATATATTTTATTTTTTATAATCCAAGCCTTTAAAAAACAATTTAAATTCGATTCTCAATTCCAAAACTTGGAAAAGACTATCTTGATTCAGAAACCAATGTGACCCCGATTCTCAATTCGAAAACTCAAAAAAGCCGATCTCGATTCCGATCACGATTTCTAAACTTTAATGAGGCCGATTTAAAGGTTAAAACCCACAACGAATCCGTGTTTGATTGTTATATTATTATAGAGGGTAAAATTTAATGAATATTAAACATTCTTCGAAAATTATTTCATTTCTTGCAGCAAATTTTCAAAGAAATAAGCGTTGGTTTTACCCACATTTTTATATAAATTCATATCAGCCGCTTCTTAAAAGTCAAGAAAAGTATGGAGATGGTATGAATTTTTATTTATTAATATTTAATATTTCGTTTATAGAATAATTATGCATTTTTTATTTAATAAAAAAATAAAATAAACCGTGTTACAAAGCCTAAATATATGATAGAATTTGTTCAGCTTTACGACTAATCATTACTAACTTGATAATTTTTTTTAAATCTTTATTAAATCATATTTTATATACATATATATATGGATTCTGAAAAATCACCTACAAGTATATTTCCGACTAGTGTCTTTTTT
>LSSL01000366.1:0-13800 GCA_001953115.1 Smittium mucronatum | reverse complement strand
GCAAAAGTCCAGCGTTCGACAGTCAGACGGATCCCAGAGTCTAACAGCTATTTGTAGGAAAGCCATGTCGATCAAACCTACGTTTGGGTAGGGGCCTAATTTTATTAATCCTGTTAGAGGTAGGCTCTGACTAGGAGCTCAATAGCTTCAATGAACTGCTGTTCATTTACAAAGAGAATAATCATTGACTGCTTGTAACCTCAGCCATACACCTACTTGAAGCAATGCCATGGGGGGGGGGTCTTTCGGTTGATAGATTGAACCCTTTTCCCGTAGGTACGCAGCCGGTAGTCCGGCAGAGGAGCTTATTATAGTTAGGATAATAGTCTTTTCTATACGTCTTTTTGTTTTTTTCATATTTTTTTAGTATATTTTTTAATGAAGTTGTCTTACAATAAAATTCCGTGATAAAAAAAAAAATCGAGTATATTCCAAATAAACTAAAATTCTCGAAGATCCAGCAACTGCATAACCTATGACCATTAATTTTTTTTTATACTTGTAGAATCTAATTGGTAGCTTCGCTTTAATAGAAATATGAGCTAAAAAATATGAGGGGAAATAGTAAAATATATTAGAAATTTCAAACTAAAAAGATATGGGTTTTTATTCTTTTTATTTTAAACAGCCCTAAATTTCTACAAAAAAATACTTTAAAGTGTAAAAAACTATCGATAACTTCCTACTGCCACTCTACCAGCATCTTACTCAGTGCAGATTAATCATAGGTTTCAAAATTGTGAAAAAAATTTTGTGTTAGTAATTTATTTATTTATTGGTGGGATTTTATTTTAGGATAACGACATTAAAAAATAAACTTGGTGTTATCTGTGGAGAAATTTTATTATATAAAAAACCACTAAAATGGTTACAACGAGTTCACCTCACAAATTTCTATCAACGTTCCTACAGCGATAAGATATATTTGCTAATAGAAAGATACCTCTCCACCCCTTGGTATAGTTCCAAAAAAGTGTATTGCTAGAGGTTTTAAATCCGAAAATTAAGCTCATTTTCAGCGAAAGAAAGCCACTTGATAAAAATTGAATTTCTAAATAGTTAATTTTTACTTCTGGGTTAATAAATATACATCTCCCACCCAAACGTCGAATTGTTATTCTTGGTCTTTCTAAAAATAGCTGTTAGTATCTGGTATCTAATTGAATGTCGAACACTGATTTTTTACGCAAAGTTTCTTGAATTATGTTAAGCAGCTCTATCTTCTCATGCCAAAGTAGTCTTTCACGGGAATAAATGTTCTTAGATTCCTAGGTGCAACCTCCACAACACCACTCAACCTCCTCAAAAAAAATATTGCAACACATTGCCAATTAATAGTGTAGTATAATTTGAAAATTACGCTATATAAGTATCTAAATCACAGAAAAGAATTTTCAATTTTGAACAACCTTTAGACCTTCGTTTATCATTGATAAAAAGCAAGTTGAACTAAGCCGAATCAATCAGTATGGGGTGTCATTTGACTAACCGTTTAGGTTTTTTTTTCTTAATAAATTTGACATGTTTCTATTCTCTATATAGAAAATTTTATAAGTTTATTATAACATAAATCATAGTTATTATCAAATCATAACTACTATAAAGGTTTTCTAAAAAAATTATAAATGAAACCCGTAAGTTTTAGAGTTCAATTTTAAAAGTGATAAGTGGGTATAATTGTAGTGGGATGAAATTTATTAATTATTTTTTCCTTTTATTTTATTTTTATTTTAGTTTCGTCTAGTATTTAAATATTATAAATAAATTCCCCTTAAAAAGAAAAAAAAAGTGAGTATAATTTCATTATTATTTTTAAAAAAGTATGTACATTAATGAAAATGAAAAAATTTTATCATCTTGATTGCATAATATGAGAATAAAGAGTATTTTATACAGGAAAGGATTTATAATAGAAAACCCCCTATAATTTATTCTTGTAAGCGCTCGTAGGAATTATTTACATAAAATATCAAATCCATGAAAGCTTTATTGACATCTGAGACGTTTTTGGACAGTGCATGGAATTCAACACTATTGTTATTCTCTAAATTCCTCAGTAGACTCTGCATCCTGATTCTCATCGTAGACTTTATTCTTCTAATTACCTTTACCCTTAAATTATGTGATTCTTTGGAAAACATTTCAAATTCGTTTTCTGGATCCTTTAATCCACAATCCAAACCTCTCCTTTCAGAGATAATGAGGCCATTGTATTCAGCAATTTTCTCTTTATACTCAATAGCAGTTCGAGTTTTTTCCGACATATAATTTTTCATTAATCCTAGAATATGACTTTTAAGAAACGTATTCTCACAAGATAAGTTTATATTATTCCATATGTAAATCGATTTGCAAAAGTTTGAGTCAATTAGTCTTCTTATAGAAAAGTCATTGAGGGGGTTTCGAGACAGATTTACTTGATTGCGAATGGTTTTTAAAAAATTTAGATCGATATTACTTATTTGATTTTCTGAAAAATTCAACTCTTTGATATTTGTGCAAGAAAACACTGAATCGGGTATTCTGACAAGACCAACATTAATTATTTCAAGTTTCTCAAGTAATGGAAGCTGTTTGACCCAATTTCCTTTTAAAAAGTACAAAGATGAAATTACAGAGGAAATTTTATCGGAAAACAAAGGGGAACTGTCTCCCTTAATAGTAACACAAGTCAGTTTCGAAAAAAATATAATATGATTTAATTTAGAGATGCTTTCATTAATAAAAAAATCATTGAAATTTGGCAGTCTTACGATTGTAGGACTTCCAAATATAGAATTTGGTTTATGACAAAGTACCCTGGTCGATGCTGTATTAATGGAGCTTTCAAAAGATAAAATTTCATTTTTAGAAAAAGATTTATCTTTTTTCGTATATAAATCATAAATTACTGAACCGGATTCCTTTTTTCCGTAACCTCCTGTTGGGGATATAAACTTGTTTCTAGAAATGTTGTTTACGTGATATTCAGGTGATAAATTTATAGTTTCTGTGATTTCAAAACTATTTTTTAGACCATCATTGAAGCATACTATTGAAGATGAATTAGATTCATTTTCAAATAAATCCTTATCGACTAAAATACTTTTGCTGGTAGGAAGGTTTGACGAGTATTTCGAATCAATACCAGAAATAGAATAGGCATTTTGACCAGAATTTGAAGAAGCCGAAGCATTTTGGGACGGGATGGGAACGGATACGGTCATATATGGAGTAGGAGGGTCGTTTAAATCAGTCATCTTGCGTTTGTTTATAATAGGCAGTTTATGATGTAAATCTTTCTTATGAATTGGTGCAGTAACTGAAATATTATTTTTGTGATACTCTGTATCCAAATATCTATTAGTGATGATTTTTAAGTTATTTGGTCTCCTTATTGATTTGGGATCCTTTTGGCTTTTGGCATCCAATAGTATACCTTTAAAATCCCCATTAAAATATTTATTTTCAGCTTGAACGTAAGGATGGTTAGGCATAATCAAAGTGGGGATATTTGAAATTTTCATGTTTAATGCAGGTTTCCTAGGAATATTATGAGATTTGTCGCCATGTATTAAAATAGGTGCGGAATCCATTTTGGGCGAAGGAAAGTTTACAGATTCCTTCTGATAATCAAAAAGATCAAACCTTTCAAAATCTGCAATTTTGAATCCTTCTTTAGAATTTTCGGATTGTTCGAGATCATCCAAGTGGATGTGTCTATCTTTAAAAAAAGAGGGAATACTTTTCGATGAATTGGTATGCTTTGAGATGAATTTCGGATCAGAAATTTCGGATACAGTCTTGCTCTTTCTTTTGCTATTTATATCAGAAGTATTGGATTGATCCGATTTGGAAGATTCGCTATTTAGAGATTTTGAAGATTCAAGTGAAATCCTATTGTAATACTTTTCAGGATCTTTTAGAGCTAATCCCGATTTGTTCTTGTAATCCAACAAATCAAGAGATTTCAAGGAGGTATGATGAGATTGGAGTCCTGAAATTCCTATATTTAGTACAGCGTCCAAGTTTCTATTTATTTCATCTCTATAGCTGTTATCCATACTGGTGTACCATAAAAATTCACCATTTGCTAGCACAGGGGGGCTATATGAATCGTTTTCATTGAAAAAAGGTCCTGGAGAGGAATTAGAGGCTTCTAAGAACATATCACCTGGGTAATTATCTTGGTGCCTATCCTTGCCAATAATGTTTGACTTATTGAGTATATTTACAGAAGGTTTGGTTAGATTGTTCTTGTTTTTTTGAAGGCAGATATTATTTTTAGCACTTGCAGTAGAACTGATTAAATATTTCAGATCAGGATTTTTAGAGGAACTAAGAAATCTTTTAGTTGGGATTTCGGTAGGAAACATCTTTAGCAAATCGGAAACGCCTAAACGGTCATAATAACTTCTTAAAGAGTTTGTGTTTGATTCGTTTGGAGAAAATATTTCTGTAGTGGTGGGAATATCAATAGTGTATTTGTCCATTCTGCGGATTATGCTTTTTTTGGCGCTTAAATTTTTAAAATTTTTATTTTTTCCAGGGTGACTGTTTCTTAAAAAAAACTCGCAGTCTGAGATTTTTTTAAATTTGGAATCTATAGGGCTAAAATGTGGAGACTTGGAAATGTGACTTGGTTTGGAGTTTTTTAATGGTGCAGATGGATGACTTATTTCTTTCAAACTAATATTTAATGGGTTCATTTCTTTACCTCCACTAAAATTTGAAACCTTATTTTTACTTTCCATGAATATTTCTGAGCTAAACCCAATAATAGGGGAATCTTCTGAGAATGGATTGATTGGACTTTGTAAGTCGTGATTAATAAGGCTACTTAAGTCATAGTTGATGCGGCTACCTATTTCATGATTATCTTCAATGAGAAAACCGGGGTTTATATCGGATAAAGATAGAAAAGTAGAATTTTTATTATTATCTTTGAGAATTGAAGAAAAGAGAGGCTCTGTTGGCTTTTTTTCGGAGTTTAAACTCTGTAAACCTTCGCATAATTTACCGTATATCACTCTCTTCCTTCTATTAGAAGATTTAACTTTATGTATAACCGCTTTATACGGAGATAGAGAGTTATTTGGTTGAGTATTATCTAAAAAATTGGAATCTTCAATAGGTTTATCTAGATCTCTCAGGTTGTTACTTGAGTAAGAAATAGTTCTTTTTCTTGGTAAGATTTTAGGTGAAGTATTTGACAAAGAAATATTCGAAATATCAAAACGCTGGCTACTTTTTCTGCTAGAGTAATATGTAGATTCCTCAATGTTTTTGAAATCAGAATCCTTGGCCGGGTTTGGAATTGAATTTAAATTAATATTAGAAGAAAAATTTTCTGCATTATTCAGATAATGGGATTCATCAAAAACTGTTTCTCTATTTATGCCTAACTGATCTATTTCAGTACATGATGGGACCATAAAACCAAGGTTATCTATGATTTTCTTTGAAAAATATCTAGGTACCGATGATGAGTAGTCTTCTTCAGTTATTAGCTCATAATTCTCTGGATAATAAGAATCCAGATTCTTGTCAGTGACTTGGTCTTTAAAAAAATTTAGGAATTTTTTATTTTTCACCTTTTTAGGGGGGAGTTCGATAGGTACAGGTCCAATAGATCCAACAAGATCACTTTGAGACTGAGAGATATTTTGGTTTATTTTAACATTTGAATTATATTTTTGTGGAAGGTTTGAAAACAATTCAAAATCGAGCTCTGGGTAGGAGCCATTGTAATGGATATGAGAGGGGAATGAAGGTTCACTTTTATTGTTTTTGTAATTTGTGGAAGGGGTTGTTATATTTGATTCAGTTGCGTCAGTTATCGAAGAATAGTTTTTGCTTGATTCTTTGTTTGAGAATATTTGGGAATTGTGATAATTTTCACCCTTTGAAGAGGGTCTAGTATTATAGTCAAAATAGATATTATTATACTTTTCTTGATTTTGCGATGAGACCTGCAAAGTAGACTTTGTGGAAGGTAAGTAATTTTCAGTATTGGTATCATTTTGTAGAGAAATTACAGAATTGTTTTGGGCTTTTAATTTTTTAGAATCCAAATCATGTTTATGGTTTTTATGGTTAACAAACTCGCTTTTAGGTACTTTAAAAATAGGGAATTGAGATTTAAAGCGATTATTGTACATCCCTGTCTGATCAAATATATGGAAATCGCTGAGAGGCACATCTGATTTCTCGATGAATTCGTACCTGGGAGATAGGGGAACGTCCACTTCTATCATCCATGTTTTAGCTTGCTGTGCTTTTAGAGGCTTGAGGGCTTGTAATTTGTTCTTCAACACGCGGAACTTGTTTTTTGGAGGAGTATGATTCCGGAAATCTCTAGACATATCGTTCTCGTTCTATAAGATCTTGATTGGAAAATTTACTAACTATCTCCTGACGAGTTAGAAAGTATGAAGTGAAGGGACAATTTTACTTTTTACAAAAAAAGAACAAAGGCTACATAAAAAAAATTAGAAATTAAGCTACTACTACAAGGATTTGAGAAAAGGATAGCAAGCTTTGGAAAAGATCATTAAGAGATAAGTGGTATAAGAAATGTTAACTAATGGGTGATATACTTAATCAGTTCAATTTAGACATAAATAGTATAACCCATAGAAATTACGATTTGCAAATCTGCCTTCCAGAGGAAGACAAGATGTTCATTTGCCTTAATATTCAGTGTCATTTTCTTGATTTAAACCTACGATTTATTTCCGGAAATATTTTGATACCTCCTCCCCATGTCAAATAGCTACACCATCTTTAATATTACATAATAAGATTTGGCAACCCCTATTATGGGCAATGATACAACTAATAGTCCACAATCCTACTTATTTGGGGTGGTGTGTCAATTTTTACCAATTAATTTAGATAACCAATCACTTTTCGTATTTTGGTGGATCATTGTATACCTTGATTACAAAATAAACCAAACCCATATTGGAAAAATATCATCAGTTTTGAAGTACAGTGGCATAAAAAAGGATGCTGTCGGTTTATTTACAATAATCCTATTAGTGATGTGAATATTATAAATCAGTATTATATAAGAATTACGTGAACGTAGCACATAAAAGTTAAACATTTTTTAGCATGCAGCATGTAAAAAGCATTTTCTGAGTTCATTTAATTACAACTATTCCCTCCACTGCCAGATTCTGATGAGATGGTGACCTGTCTCAATCTATAGAATTTTTTTTGATCCATTTGAGCGTATTTTTACATTTTATACTCTAAGAAATAATCTAAAATTAGAATCCATGACATTAGAAACCCACCTAACCCCTTCATTCATTCATCTCAACTCCTTATAGAATTTTCAAAGGGCAGATCTTTAAAGAAAAATTAAGATATGCCAATATATATATAACAAAAAGGATAAGAACCTACACTTTAACCAAAAATGCTAAATCAATTTTCTTTTTATGATGGAATAATAAGCTAGTTTGAACTAAATATTTACTGTGTATGGTATTCCAAAATGTACTGGTTTTTTTTCAAACAGATCACAAAGGCTTTTATCTTTACGTTAAAAAAATAACGATCCTTAATACCCAACTCAGTTCAGTCTGATATTTAAGAGTGAAAAACACGCTAAACGCTTTCTTTTTTTTTTTTCATTTGTAATATGATTCTTTTTGGATTATTGCACGCATTACCATCAAACAAACTTTGAGAAATATTATTATTTTTACACATGTAAAATATAAGACTGTTTTTGAGAATATTGTGGTTGGTAACTAAAAAGTCGGATAAAAAAATTACCAATAAAACTTTAAAATGAATAAAGAAAAAAGGGGGTGTGAAAATAAATTTGGAATTTCGTACCTTATTTTATCCTATTCAGGGTTGGCAACACAAAACTGGCACCTATTATTCAGATAGTCAAAATGATTTAATTTATAAATCTCCTTTATAGTTGAGTCGTTATTAGTTAATATCATATAGAGATTGTATAAGATAAGCGAATAGGAGGTATAATTTCTCAAATCCGAAATGGATAGTAGTATACAAGTATCCAATAATATTTTTCAATATAATAAAATCCTATTATTTCCGGATATTAGCTGCCATTTATATTATTTGGCCATTATATGAATACAGATTTATAAATTCGTCTATTTTTCAATAAAATAAACCAGTTTGAGTGAATTCCTATATTTTCATTAAATTGGGCATCTCCAATTTTTTCAGGATTCATAAATATTAATTTGGTAGGGAAAGTGCTGCATTAAAATGCGTGCTTCAGATCTAAACCTTAACCCAATATAACTGCATCGATCGATATTATGTTATCATCAAGGAAATTTTTATAGTTTTAACATTCCACAATCACTACAAATTTCATAACGTATAACTAATTATTCTTCTCTTCCAATCAATTATTGTCCAATAATCAACGAATTATTCCAGCTACCATACATGAGAATGTTAGAGGATTATTATTCGAATTTATTTCCCATGAATCTTTCTTACTTTTTGACTAGTAAAATATTGCTCGTAATCCCTTAGTTTTTTTTTTATTATTATTATATTTTATTGGTAATAATTTTAAGAAAATGAATAGTTACTTTCCACACCAAGCTCTATTCGAAATAAAAAGGCAATAAATTGCATTAATAAGCTCTCCAATTGGTTATTAAGTTAATGTAATTTATTATCGGAGCTTAGCAAATGGAGGTTAAATTAGAATCTACCAATAAAGTTTTGTGATAGTAAATTAAATTAAATTTAATGAAAAGCGAAAAATGAAAAAATAAGGTTGCGACTAGTCCCGTTTTGATTCCTTGACATTTGTATATTGCCGACTTTGAAATATTTCATTCCCCCTTACTTCAAATGTGATATTTTTTGCAGAAATCAATCCTTACAATTAATAATAACTTTAATTCTAGAAACATAAACTCTTTAATTTATTTTTTTGCAAAAAAGTAATTTGGTACAACGCAAACGCATGTCGATTTTTCAAAAGAATCCAAAACATCGAATTAAATTTAGCTATCACCCTTAATCTAAATTTAGAACATCAATTGTGTTCTGCATTTTATTTTAGATCAAAGCTATTCATGTCTATTTTATGTTGTGTAACATTCTTTTATAACGTCAGTGTCTAGATATAGTAAAAGTGTGGGAATAAGTAAGAGCTGAAGGCACCCAATTCAAAGAATATGGCCACTATAATACGAGCCCAACTTCAAGTCCATGGATATCACTTTTACGAGCTATTTTCATATGAAATACGATTGTGGATTATATTTTATATTTATAATATTTAAATTCTAAATTTGGAATAATTGAAATTTCTATAATTTCTAAGCAAAAAGTCATTTAGTGCAAAATATGTAACATATTGGATATATTATAATAAAAAAAGTCTAATTCTAAATCTTGGTTCTTTACAAGCATTGAACAGGAAATAAGCAAAGATTAAACCGGAAAAACTTGACAGGATTGTATATTATACCTTTTGAGGCGTAATAACTAATAAAATTTTATTGATATAAAAAAATTCTATAGTTTTAAAAAATATCTATCTCTATAAAAAAGCTATATTGTTTCTTGACCAGATGGATTAGTCGAATTTGATGGAGAATCTTAATACACATTGGAAACTTGCATAAAACATGACTTTCATAACTATGAAAATACCATATATTTTATCAAAAAATGATCCCATAATTTTAGAAAAAGAGTTTCTTATTCAGTTGGAATAGTGAATAATAATGTGTTTTTTATTGAATCAATATAACTTCATTGATATTCGAATAAAGTGAAAAGGGTTTTAAATTCTGCTGCTATCAGAACCCAAAAAGAAAAGCTGCCTCATAAATCAAGTAATATTTGCCGAAAAGTAAAAAAAGCTGAAATTCCTTGCCAAAAATCCAGATTTTTAAATGATTGTGTTCAATAGGGCTTATGTGGAATGGATAATGGGAAATGTGAAATGCAGAAGACCAGCACGCGATAATGGAAATGGCATAAATTAATGAAAGGTTTCAAGCAAACTAAACATTAAAAAAATGATCAAAAAAGTAAATCATTTCTACTTTAAATTTTTCAAACTTATCACGCCATTTCCATATAAATTTTTAAAAATGAAGTGGAATAACTGTGCCTTCATTAGTGTCCAACACCTGTTCTAATTCTACTTAAATGTGATAAATTTATATTTCATTAATTACTTTAATTTAATTGCCAAATAAACGCTTTGATTTTACGAAATCAAAGCATATAAAACGATTTGGTAGTTAAAGAGTCATATTGAAGACTGGGTTTTGGTGTGTAGATATCAATATTCATGGATTTGCAGTAAAAAAAAAATATTATGGTTTAAAGTTGATAGATGGACAACCAAACCAAAGTTTTGTCTCGCTATTCCTTCTCTCACTAAATAACAACAAAATTGCAACTATTAAGAAACAGGTTATATTAATTAACGCGATTTTATTGGATAATAAAAAATAGAAGATAATAAAATCCTGTATAAATTTTTTCTATATTTTTATTAAATAAATCCATGAGGTTGATTGATGGTATTTGCTTTTTTTTCTAATGTTATTTTATCGTAAACGAGTTTTTTTTTTTCAAAAAAAGGGATCTTAAAAAAATTGCACTAAAAATTTTACAAAAACTAATGTTACATATGGGAGATTCTCATTGAGACGGACACTCTCCTACTAAATTTTTACTATTTTCCTAATTTGGAAAAATTGCGCTAAAATTCGATACTAATTACTTTGGCAGTTCAAAATATGAATTTTAGAGGCTGGTTTTCTACTGTTAAAGTATTGTAATTTATTAGAGCCGTCATATTTTTCTATTTTTATTGGAAGGGTTTTAAATAAATTCAAGTATAGCCAATAGTCTGCATAGAAAAAAAAGTCTGGCCTTCGAAAGAATCTCCCATATATTAGAACAATCTCCAAATGACAATAGACTCCTTGATTTGCCAAGCTACCTCATCCAGAGACACTAAAGCTATCTACCTCCAATAATATTTGTTACTTTTTGGATACGAACGCTTGTATTAGGTCTATATTTTTTCTTTGTTACTTGATTTTATTAAATTACGAGTAGAAATAATCTAATTCTGGAAACAAGATAATAGTAATATAGGTACATGGTCTATTGGAACACGTATAATACACCTTCTCAGTATCTCACAAACCAATAAAATGCTTATGAAAACGTCGGAAAAAAATGCCTCCTCCCCCCCAAGGTCATCCTCATTATGGATGATTTTTATTGAAAGCAATCATTTTTCTATTAAAATTTTACCAACTTCCAAATTGGGAAATATTATCAAAAGAAGTTAATTGGATTTATTAATAATACCATATTGAAACCTAGAAAGAATTTTTCTATTGGCCAAATATTGAAAGCTTATGTATTTGTGTATTTTTCTATCTTGATATGTTTGGAATTTATATACACCATGTACATCCAATTACATAGATATAAATTAAGTATGCTTCACCTAAAAACCACTATAAATTAAATACAGTTGAATTTTGTATTGCAAAAAACCCACCAGTTGAACTTGTGCAAAAAAATAAAAAAGATTCAAACGAGGCTATTTGAATTGCTCGGCCTTTTTATTCCTAACCGGTGTTATAAATTCTAAAAACAACGTTGACTCTTGTCTAGTGGTTTATCCTTCGAAATATAGCCAAATAACACTATATAACTAAAATATGCTATAAGTGATCAATCTTTATTATTAGAATATATATTGAAAAAAGAGCCCAGATTCTTGTAATTTTGTCTTGCAAGAAGATAAAAACTAAAATCACAAAGAGCATAAACAAAGGCATATTGTAACCAATAAACACAAGTGTGTAAATAGTGCATATATCATTGGCTGAATACCAACCAAGCTGAAACACGTCTATGTTTTAACTTCAATCTAATAGATGTTATTTATAACTACTCTTTCAGGACCAGCGACTCAATAATTACCACCATTCTTCTGTCTATAGAATTGTTTTATTAAAAATTAGTACTAATAATTTGGATATTTTTTTTGAGTCAACAAATTATAATGCTAAATTTCCCAAATAATAACCCATTACATTTTTTGATCCGGAAGGTGATAGTTCAGCATCAGATAGGATCCCTGCATTTAAAGTGGATAATATATTAGTTTTAATTTTAAAAATGGTACATATCAGTATTAATTCTACCTCATCCTTTTAAAATTAAGCCCTAACAAAACCACAAGTAGTTTCAAAGAACTTTTGCCATCTGGAAGCTAGCTTAATCCATGACTACATATAACTTTAGTCCCAATACCTATATTAAGTAATTCCAGAAGGTGACTTTCTGTTGACAGGCTTTAGCCTATTCCAACGAGTATGCATCCTATAATTTTGTAGAAATACTGATTTTATTTATTATAAAATTCATTTCTGATGACTTTTTCACTCTTGTTTCTTTTCTTCTTTTGTCTTTTGTTTCCACTGCCTTGTAATGCATCTCCACAATAACAAAAAAAATAAGCCCCTTTATAACCCTTTAAAGCTTTTCTGATATAAGCCCTATTTCATTTTTGAATTTGAAACTCTTTTTATAAATTAAATATTGAAGCGCATTTGCTCTTCTCCTTTCCTACTTCCTAGCCCTTTCTGGCCATATCTTTTTTTAACTCATTGCTCTAGATTACATCACCTCTTCTCCCTCTTATAAATTAAATTTAAAGATTAAATTTATGTATACCATTTTATATAAATATAAAATTGGAACCCTAGTGAACGAGGATTTGTAAAATTTAAGGGAAATAATCCTATTTTGTTCAAGTTAATTAATTTATCAACCTGAGTAACTGAGGGTGAAAAGATAATGAGCATTTTTATGGGATTCGTCTGAATAAGATCTAATTATAAAACAAGATTAAACTGAAACACTGGTAAAAATTCAAAAAAATATCAAAACTAGACAAATAAATTTATGGGGTTATAAATTTGGGCAATAGCTTTTTGTTTAAAAAAATAAAAGGAATTGATTGGACAAAATAATCGGTTGTTTTATTATTTTTATATCTATTGAACTAAGCTATTAATGCGAAACGAGTTGCACTTTGTCTCTATCTAAAGGTCAAAACCTTGAAATACTATAATTGAAATTCTTCTAGTATTTTTATTTCTATGAGGGATTAATTTTCAAAGAAAATTTAATTATATTTCGCTGAAATAGCTATTTAATTTATTTATAAGGAATTTTTCTACTATAAATTACACTTACTTTCACAAACTGACGAAAGGTTCGAATAGCTAAATTTCATGTATTTAATCTGTGAGATAATCCCTTCAAGTATATGAAAAAATAATTCTGAAATAATGATACTGGATAGAAAATATTTTTTATATAATGTTGTAGGATCATAGACTAAAATTATTTTTATATTGTTTTTTATCTTTGTGATACAGTTTATAGTATCGATTGAACCTCTTTCTCTCTATTTTCTGATTTTATTTGGTGTTAGGTCAAAAAGATGATTTTTTTCGATAATTAGCATTATTATTTAATTATCTCTCAACCTGGAATGTTTTTTTATATATTCTTTAAATTTTTAACGCTAACTTTTGAAAAGTGCGAAATCAACTAATCATTTATGGTAAATGTCCACTTTTCTTAAAATCACAATTCAAATTAAATATGGCGTCAAAATGGTAGAAATTTTAATATTGTTTTAATTGGTTTATCAAAATTATACTGCCTTTATTTTTATTTTATTTTTGTATCACGTAATTTTATTGTAAGATAACGTCATTAAAAACTATGCTAAAAAGATATGAA
>LSSL01000362.1:0-17125 GCA_001953115.1 Smittium mucronatum | reverse complement strand
TTCTTGGTTGGGAGTAGCGGAGACAGCGCACAGCGATTCGGAGGACAGCGATTCCAGAGGAGGACCATCTCGAAACAGGAGGAACCGATCGTTTAGCACAGCTGAGACATAGTCTAGTGCGCAAGTCCAGCGTTCGACAGTTAGACGGATCTCAGTGTCTAACAGCTATTTGTAGAAAAGCCATGTCGATCAAACCCACATTTGGGTAGGAGCCTAATTTTATTAATACTGTTAGAAGTAGGCTCTGGATAGGAGCTCAGTAGCTTTAATGAATTAGTGTTCATTGAAAAAGAGCTTAATTCTTGACTGCACGTAACCTCAGTTGCCCAGCCTACTTGAAGCAATGCCAGGATATTATTTGGTGGTTGTTAAATTGAACCCTTTTCCCGTAGGTACGCAGTCGGTAGTCCGGCAGAGGAGCTTATATTAGTTAGGATAATAGTTTTTTCTATACGACTTTTTCTTTTTTTTCATATTTTTTAGTATAGTTTACAATGATTTATCTTACAATAAAATTCTATGATACAAAAAAAATGCGACAAATGAAATTAAAAGTGAATTTGGCATATGAATGGACGTAATATCTTAAATTAAAACTCTTGGTGGTTTGTTACAAATAATTATTATAAACCCATCTTTTCAAGGGGAAATATGGTCGTTGTCTACTACTAATTGAATTGTAAAATAGCACCTACCCTTTTGCTCGCTAAAACATGCGTCATATTTAGTTTACGGTTACGATTTGGTGAGCTAATTGATATTAGGTATGGAAATCTAGTGTCATAAATGGGGGGATGTTAAGCAGTTGAATATCCCAAATAGCTTTTTAACCCCAGCTGCACGCTTGAGCATTCAGGATGTGGGTATTTCAAATGCTCTTGAAAACAAATGGGCAAACCCAGTAAATTATGTATAGCTATTTATGATGTCAAGTTTGGGATCAATTTATCAGGTTTTTGGCAATTTTCCATCCTTTTCACCAAAAAATATTAGCAGATTTGTTAATTGCTAATAAAATTCCTTAATACAAAAAAAATAAAAATCTAACGGCATTTGTTGCCAATTAATCTTTTATTTTTTTAGTTTGTGTATTGCGAAAGCTCCAGGATTATCTTTTGGCTAAAGTTTACCAATCAGAATTTATATATTTCAGAACTGTAAATGCTTTTTGAGATAATTTTTACACGACTTTTTCTGTCGAATCTGTTGCGTAATAAAAAATAAAAATGCATCAATGTAACGTAAACGTAGATTGTGTGACACGAAAGACTTGGATAGTAAGCTCAATTGACTGTTTTATTGGTGTCAGGACTGAGGGTATAAAGTACATTTCGCCTAAATGCTCTACCTATTACAAACGAAGATTATAAATAAAAAAGCCAGTAAATTTTTAGTATTCCAGCGAAATTTAGATTTTTTTAAAAAGACAATTAATAAGAAAATTTTAGTGAGGAAAAAGGTGGTAAAATGACTTGAGGATTAATCGGAAATAGACCTTGAGTCACGTCATCGTATTAAGCATTTAATTCATACTGTTTGTTATTCTTTTGTTGATATAAGGAGTGTATATCCAATAATATAATTTAATAATTAATTAATTATACCGATTATTTAGCTCAGGCAATTATAACTGATCTGTATTCATGTAACCAATAATATTTGTATAAATAAATCAATCGAATGAATTAGGGGCAATTGGCTGACATTAAATTGAACGCCTAATAACCAGTGCTCAGATCAATGGGATTCCTTTTTGTTATAATGTGAAAGGCACGTGATGATTTTGATTGTTTGAAACTACGAATAACAGCCACTATTTTTTAGGACTATTTATCATACCGTGGAATATCCAATCTCTGGTGTTTCTTATAATTTTTTATTGCTATTATTCATAGCTTTTTACATAAAGCACCAATAAATATGCGGTTCCATAATTGGTTGCTGTTTGAGAAGATTTTTTTGTGATTATTCATTGGTTTATCTAGTTTCGAGCGAAAACTGGCGTGCAAATTTCTGGAAAAATAGAAGGATGGGTTTTGGGCGAATAAAAAATTATTAAATATGTGAAAACAGGAATGAGGAAAATTGATCAGAAGTTACTGGAAAAATGAAAGGGATTGACATGGGGATGGAGATGGAGATGGAAAGAAATTGTTGGAAATGTGGAAAGGTGATTAGTAGGAAAGTAGGGGGAAAATTGATGGGAAAAGTAAGAAATAATAATGGCCAACAGGAGTTGATTATCATTACCTTACACTAAAAATTAATAATAATCGCATGTATCCAATCAATTAGCCAATTTATCCTTCGATTTATATGTGAAATTTTTACCCAAAAAGTAAGACCATTGTCGTTTTTGAATATATAAATGCTTTAATATTGCCTAATCCCCACTGAATCCATCATATAGGTTATTGTTTTAGTTTCTATTTAGTATCTATATTCTTCCTGTTCTGTGCTTTGCTATCATTTAACTTTGTTCATATCATTGCAAAACTGGCGGGCTACTTAGAGATAATTTCCAATTCACAGAATCGCTTGTACATCAAGATATACAACATATTATAGTATCTTTCGGTTGTCTCAAACATCCATATTTTGCTTTTTTTCCCCGTCTAGTGTATATCTCGAGGAGTTCTAATTAACATGTATTTCGGAGGATCTTTTGATTTTTTTGATTCAGTCTCTTCCGGTGAAGATGAGGGTAGTCCGGGTAGTAGTAGTAGTGCTGGCATGTTCCAAATGAGGGACATGTCAGCGTTCCAAGAAAGTGGGTTATTGGAAGAAGATCCTTATTCCGAATCGGATATGGAGAGTGATTCTTCAAACGACACTCTCAATGGACCTACCTATGTCGATCCCATTGAGTGTTACGTCGAAAGGGCTTGGTTGAGTCGTCGTGAGAAATTTTATTTTACGACTGGTAAAAAGTACGGGTGGTGCTCCTGATGAAACTGCGTTTGTCCCTGCTCCACGTCTCAGTCCCAGCTACGATCCCCCAACTGCTTCCAAAACTCTTAGATCTTTTCGACAGTTTTCTCGCTACAACTCCCTCTCTAGTTCTCCACCTCCGGAACCCTCAAAATCCGACGTCGTCTCAAATTATAGTTTTCCAGATACAGGTGTATTATGCTTTGAGTTGTTTCCAAATGGTATATTTGATCGGAAGCCTGATCTAGTTAACCACAAGATCTCCGTAGATGTCAGCGTTTTGTTTGTCTTTCCTGGTCTGTCTGTTCCTGGATTCGTGGTTGACTCTACTATCTTTGTCAATTTTTCTTACTTTAATTGTGATGGTAGTGGGTTCAATGACTGGGTTCTTTCAATTATTGAGTTTTCAGAGAGCGAGCTTAATTGTCAGAATTTAATTGTTTCTATACCTAAATCCGACAGAAAACAGCTTGCTGAATTGTCACGGGCTTTTATGTACGCTGGATTTGAGATTATTTCCCCTCGTAGCTTCGATTTCAATAACAATCAATTTTTACTTGGCTATGACTTAGCTTGATTTATATCAATTAATAATATTTTTTCATTCATTAGTGATCCTTTTTTATGACTATACATATAATAAATATCTAATTTTTAAAATATTTTGCAAAAGCTATTTTAATTTAGGATCCATTTAGACCTTTTTTGATTCTACATTAGATAGGGATTGAGAAGTGACTTTTCTTGAATTTGGAAATAACCTATATAATCATTTGAATGGAGGGTCTGCATCGTTTGAATCAAGAATGGCTTTCAGAACCTTTCCATCGTCGTCATAGACTAGCACACCCCCCTTCCAGCAATCCAATTCTGTTCCTATTTTCTTGTTCCTCTCATATTCATGCTTGATATCCTCAGAATTTCCTTTCCAATCCTTGTAGAGTTGAAGATTTTGTCTCCCTATTATTCTGATCGTTTTGACCCTCAAATCGTTGGCACTCTATTGGAGTAAAAAATATCGTGAGAGGAAAAAACAAATAAGCTCAATAAATATATAACTCAAAAGGTTATATTTTCGAATATTGGTTGCAATTGATAATTTTCAATCCCAAAATTGAATACAACTAAACATTTTAAATAAATTCCCTATATAAAACAACTAAAAGACAATATAATACAGGAAGGTTGAGGACCACTTACCCATTCCGGAAGCAAATTATCTGAAACTTCTCTGAAATGACCTATTCCATATTTTTCTATTCCCTGAACTAACAGCAACTTTTCCGCATCACCCCACTTTCTTTCTTCTTCTACTTCCATTCCATGAGGTCTTTTGAAGTATCTACAGAAAAATTGAAAATCAGTTGGTTTTTTTAATTTTTACTATAGTGTATAGTATTGAAGCGACGATTTAGCAGAAATAATCCCAGCATCCACTGTAAAATAATTTTCTTACTCTTGATTTAAATTCCCTAATTCATCAACAATAATTAAAGTTTCCGGCATATCCTTCCGCTTGCAAAATCTCAATCTTACATTGTTCACCCATACTTTTTTCTGGTCCCAGAATCCATTAGATTCTCTCAAATTATCTGAAGCAATTTCGGGAACCATATCGGCTTATTCTATTCCTGCTTATGGCTAGATCTTGCTTTTAAAGCCACCTATTCTTTTAATTAAATGGGACTACAATAAAATAAAAATCTAAATGTTTAATACTGAATCTTCTTTCTAAAAATTGTAAACAATAAGTGCCAATAGAAATATGCAAATATATGGTCGCTCAATTTCTTTAATTTCTTTATCCGATTTTCTTTTATTAACCAAAAATGGTTCCAATAGTGGAATTTTTTTTTCTTAACGATTTTTTAATCCTTAAAGTTACATTGTCACTCAATTTGCAGTCTGACTAGATTTTTTTTTGTGCACCTAAAGGTTTTAGTCTAATTTATATATATCTTTTTTTCCTTATCCAATACTAATATTTTTAAACCAATTTACCTGAAATAAACGAAAAAAATTTCTGTTCGGTCGTAATATATTTTCTTATATATTTTTCATTATAACCACCTATTCAGAACTTTCAATATTGGCAAGGGTAATTGCTTTCTTTTATACAGGAAAAATTATTTATACTGAAGGACAAATTCTTTTGGTTAGGCTGAAGAAATTCGCTATATTTCCCAGTAGAAATATTGAAAAAAGAATTTTATAGAATATGACGAAACCCCAAATTGCAAAATTTTTATCTCAACCCTCAAAAAACAAAAAAAGTTTGGGGCCCAATGATTTCGAAATAGAATATCTGAGTCAAAAAGCTGATATGATATCACTAGGCAGTGGCGACATCCCTGATGAAATCGCTTTTTGGAAATCTGATTCTCATCCGATAAATGTTCATAATACAGAAGGTGCATATAAGGATAGAGATTCTTTATTTAAAGATGATTTTTCTGAAGATAACAAGTTTAACCCAGAATTAGGGTACAGATCTAAAAATATAAATAAAAACATGGATCAAATAGGGCCAATTGATCACGATGAGTATGAGGATGAACAAAGTTTAATAGATCAAATAGGAGCTGAGAGTTATTTCGAAACTTTTCACAAATCTACTCTAGGGAAAAAGAAGGGACCCTCTGCAACTTCAAACAACACACTGGCTCTATTAGAAAAATTAGATAAAGTCGAAAAAAAGGTTCACTCTAAAAAAAACTTAAAAGCCACTAAAACTGAAACATTTTTTGGTTTACATGCCACTGAACTTTCAAATCTAACGGAATTTTATAAAACTCAATACAAACAATGGCTATTCGAACTTGAGAATGGATTCAATCTGCTGTTTTATGGGTTTGGATCTAAAAAAGATCTAGTCAAAGAGTTTTGTGAAGAAATGATCCTTGATTCTTTGAACCCAGTTATAGTAATTAACGGGTTCCACCCCAATTTAAACTTTAAATCGGTTCTGGACAATATAGTCTTAAACGTTCTTAATATTCCTAAGCATTCTGTTAAGCTATCTTCCATAAATGATTCTATTGAGGAGATTTCAACGTATTTTAGAGTGCCCTCTAAGTATAATAGCATAGACGTCGATTCACTCACTTTACTAATTAATAATATTGATGGGATTAGCTTGCGCAAAGATATCATTCAGCAAAGTATAAGCTATTTAGCTTCGGTACCTGGAATACACCTTGTTGCTACAATAGATCATATTAATGCTCCTCTCATGTGGGATTCTCAAAAGCTATTCTATAATGGCTTTAATTTCATATGGCATAATTTAACTAATTATTCAAATTACACGGAAGAAACTGGTTTTGAGAATTATCAAATCCTTCACCAGCACAATAACTTGAATTCTAATTCCTCGTTTAGCTCATTCTCAATTTCCAACTCTTTGTCTAACTCATCGTCACTCATAAACTTATCCAGCGTTCAACACGTCATGGCCAGTTTAACCAGTAACGCCAAAAATATCTTTTATAAGCTGGCTCAATTTCAGATCGATTCAGCATTAAGTTCATCCCACAGCCCTATAAGCGCAAACGATACTACTAGAAAAGAAAATATTGCTGACATTAAGGAATTCCCAGGAATGGAGTATTTCTCACTCTACAATGCCTGTAAAGAGTCTTTTTTAGTTTCAAATGAATTGACTTTTCGTTCATTACTGACTGAGTTTAAAGACCACAAGATCATCGTCTTCTCTAATGATAATCAAGATGGATCTCAGCTATTACATATTCCCCTTTCTTCACCTGATCTCAAGTTACTAATTGAGTCATAAAGCCTACCTTTAAGATCAAAAATAGTTTTTTTGTAACCTTATTATCTAACCAGAAATATTTTTTGCGGCTTTACCTTCTTTTTTTTGTCTAGTTAACGGTATTTAGACTAAAAATAGCGACCATTTTAAATTACATAACAAATCTTTTTTTGTCCATGAATGATATCCAAAATCTTATCCAGAATAAAACCATTTGATTGATACATTTAATTCTAAGAATAATTACTATCTCAGCGCATAGAGCATTTTGAATTTTAAGTGAGAAATTACTACTTTAAAAAATATTAAATCAAAGTGTTCTAATATTTTGCAAGAATTTTATTATTTATACTAAGAAAATTAAACAGGGAGATTAACTGATATGAAAATTCGAGTATCATTAATTCCAAAAAAAGAAAAGGGATTTTTTTTTTGAATCTCAGAAAAGGGTTGATGCGATTTGTTAAGAGGTGGATTAAAAAAAATAATTTAATTAATTAAGATGAAGCTCACTATGATTTTAATATTTTTTCTGAAATTAGTGGATTCAGTGTAATTGATTTCGTCTTATTGTCAGTCTTGTAAATACCAACAAGCCAATCTGCTAGTTCGAACATATTGTTTCTCAAGCTAATAACTATGAATTGGGCATTCTGGGTCCGTTGCTTAATGTAGTTTGCCACTATAGAAACATTTCTAAAATCCAGAGCTGCATCAATTTCATCCATCACATAGATTGGAGTTGGCTTGAAATGGTGAAGTGCGAATACAAGTGCCAATGAACTAAGAGTTTTTTCACCACCTGATAAATCTGAAATATTCTTCCAACTCTTTTTTGGAGGCATCACACTAAACAAAATGCCCTCAACAAAAGGATCCAAAGAGTCGACCAGTTCTAACTCAGCACCACCCCCCATGGTTATTAATTGATACATTTCTTTAAGTTTATATGATATAATGTTGAATCCTTCCATAAACGTATTCAATCTTTGTTTGTGTAGGTTGTTGTATTTATCAGTGGCCTGATCTCTCTCACCAGTAATTTTATCTAATTCTTTCTGATGACTTTGGAGTTCGACAGTCCTTTTGGCATACTCAGTGATTACACTGAGATTAGGCTTCGAGTTCTCAAGTTTAGCTAAATAGTTTTTCATATTTAATATTTTCATGTTTAAACCTAAAGATTTCAATTTTATTAAAAAAAATTACCTCCCAACTGACTAATTTCCTTGTCGAGTATTATGGGATCAATTTGCTCTAAAGCTTCGGGGAGCAGCTTGGGCAAAGTTTTTGGCTGTGGTTCAGAAAGCTCGATTTCGTCACTAATTTAAAAATTGAACAAATTTTTTTTTATTTAAATGCAAATATTTAGGGAATTTCGGAAAGAATTATGGATTAAACATACGGGAGGTGTTGTAATCTTAATCTGCCTAATTCACCCTTCCAATAGTTTGATCGTCTTTGGGTTTCTGCGAGAGATCTTTCAGCATCTTCAATTTCCATTTTAAGTTGAGCCTATAATAATGGAATTGATAAGGGTTATAAAATCAGTTATAAAAAAATAAAATTAAAGGAAACAAGTAGGTTTGGGGATAACATTCAAGCAATATGTTATTGTGAAAAAAATATTCGAAATATATCAAACCTCAACAGTTCGAATCTTATTGAATTCGTCTTGTCTACTATCAAATTTGGACTTCAAGCCCTCCAAAGCTTCAGTCTTTTCATCGAGTATGAATTTGATTTCGTTGAGCTTTTCGGATATTTTCTCGATCTCAATTCTTTTTTGAGAGATCATGACATCAATACTTTCACATTGAGTGAGTATGGAATTTTTTTCTTCATCCTTTTTTGCAAAATTCCTCTGAAGTCTCAAAACTTCGGCATTTGATCTTCCTCTTATGCTTTCATATGAATCAATATTTTCATTAATAAGTTGTATTTGTTCTGAAATTGAATTGACTTTGGCTTTTTGAGACCTTAGTTTAACTCCTCCAGCTTGCATAATCTGATTGTTAAGGCCTTTTATCTCCAACTCAATGGTACTACACTCAGATTGTAGTTTTAATATCGATGCTTCTACCTCTTTGGAGCTAGAACTAAGTACTGAAATTTGTTTTAAATCTTCTTCAGTTGGACCAGAGTTTACTTGTTTTTTTAGCTGTTCTAGCTGTCTTTTGCATTCTTGAACTCTTTCCTCAGAAGACTTCAAATCCATTTCGGTCTTTGGCATAGCAGATTCGAGAGCTCTATGTTTTTCGTTGTATAATTTGAGCTCTTCTGAAGACTCACGAATCATAGAAGCCAAATTGCGAGCTTCGTTTTCTAACTTGGTTCTACTCTCTACTAGGGATTGCAATTTTTGAGGAGTGATGTCATCTCTTCTTGGAACTGAGCTCATTGCACCTTTTATAATTCTTGAACCTCCACCTGACATTGTACCAGATGCATCAATTAGTTTGCCATCTAATGTAACCACTCTAAATCTTTGAGGTCCAAAAGCTATTTTTCTTGCCTGCTCAAGATCCCGGGCCACTAATGTATTCCCCAAAGCATGGAAAAATGCTGGGGCAAAAATAGGATCGTTGGGCTTAACTAAATCAAAAAGTCTCTGTGAGCCTTCTGGAAAGCTTTTTAGGCTGAGATCAAATTTTTGTAATTCATCGAGCATTACAAATCTTGCTCTGCCAATATTATTTTTTCTCAAAAACTCTACGCATTGTTGACCCGAAGATACATTCTGAACTACAATGCTTTCAAGGTTTGGACAAGATGTTGAAATAGCAACATCATATTTTTTATCAATTGTTCCTAGACTTCCTAATCTTCCGTATATTCCATTGATTCTTCCTAAATCCTTTTCCTTAAGCAAGGATTTTAAAACAATATTCTGAGAATTGGATGCACTAACAGAAGCTCTTGCTTCTTCTTCTGCGAGAATAGATGCATGAAGGCTGCCAGATGCCTCAGATTCTCTTTTCTGCAACTCTGAAATTCTTCCTTTGATCTGTTCAACTTTGATCTCTATTTGAGAAAATTCCTCAACCTGATCAGACATTTCCTTGTCCTATTTTTTAAGAGGGATAAGATAAAAAAAAGATAATGTTGATGTTTTTTGATCCAATTAAAGAATTATGAAAGCTCACCTTCATGGATCTGTACTTTCTTTGTTCCATTAGCTCATTTTCGGCACTTTCTATTTGATTATCAGACTTATTACTTTTGCTATTTATTAGTTCAATTTCGGTTTGAATAACTTGTAGCTTGGATTTTTGAGCATTTATTTGAATTCTCCAGGGCTCCAAATCCTTTTGTTTTTCTCTTATTTGTTCAGTAAACTTTTCAGTTTTTCCCTTTAGTTGGTTTGTTATCGTTTCAAGTTCCTCAGTGCTTAATTTTAAATCATTTTCCAAGACCAAAAGCTCAGCATTAGCTTTTTGGATATCAGAAAGAGCTCTTTTTTCAGAGTCATGATTTTGAGAAATAGAATGTTTGGTCTAAATTTTTAAAATGGATTAAATATTTTGAAATTTATTAGAAAAAAAATCTAAGATTACCTCTTCAAAAGATTTTTCAAGCTTTTTAAGTTTATTTTTTAAATGTTTTTGGTTTTCGACTAATTGGACTTCTTCTCTTTCGGCTTTTCCTTGCTCTTTGACTAACTCCTTCATGCTTAAATCTGTTTTCTAAAAAAGTTTAATCATTTCCCAGTAAGTAAAGGAAAATTCTAATAAATTTAGAAAAGAAAAAAAACACTAACTTCATGATCTTTTTGACTTTCTTTCAGTTGCATTTCCAAGTGTTTGATTTCTTCTTTGATTTTGAAGGTGTTAGTTTGTTCCAGATTGAACCTGTTTTGAATTTCGTTCTAAAGAATTGGAATTAAAATTTAAATTTTACTGCTCCAAAATTAAATTTTATAGTAAAATAAAAAGTTACATATAAATTCTGAGCTTTCTGATATCCCAAATCACTTTCTGATAACTTGAGTTGATACAGTGCATTTTTTTTTAAGACCAGATCGTTTTCCATAATAACATAACTTACAGATTCGTCTTTTTTAGCCTAAAAGAGCGTCAATTTATCCAAATTGGTAAAATTTATTTTTTGATAAAAAAAAATAGAGATAGCGGAATATATTACCTCTAAGCTACCTCTTTCTCGCTCAATTATCTTAACCCTTCTTTGTTTTTCTGACCTTACTTCATTTAATGAATCAACTTGCCTTTCAGATTCTTCAATCAATTCTTTATAGTGAGAAGTCCCAATTATATCCTCTAAGTACTCGAGTAAACCGATTTCTCCTTCTACTTGACCTTTCGGTTTCATTTGAGCTATCGATTCAACTTCGCCCTGTTGAAATAAATACATTATTTGTTGTTAGATATATTAAATAATTTTTTTCTTATATATTAATATTACTTGTAAAATAAGGAAACGTTTGTGGTCGAGATCTATTCCTTTATTTCTAAGCAGGGTTGTAACTTCCATTAAAGAACTGGGCTTATGATTAATGAAATATTTGCTAGAACTATTAGAATATGCAGCTCTGGAGATTATCAATTCGCTTCCTGGAACCGTTTTACTAATAGAATCAGATTCGGGCTAATAAATGGATAAAAATAAAAATGATTTTATAAAAAACTATTGAAGTAAAAATAAATGGATAAAGTAGGTATGTAGATATACCTCTTTATAAATTTCCTTGAAATGAACATCTACAGAACATTGATTGACTTTAGGACTGTTTTTGGAGGAATGGATTAATTCTGAGAGTTTCCCCTGCCTGATCTTATTTGCTCTGTACCCAAAAACAAACAGAAGCGAGTCAATGACGTTGGATTTTCCTGAGCCATTAGGACCCACAATGGATGAAAAGGACTAAAAGAATATAATGGAAGATTTCAGAAATATTGGTTTGTACTTTCAAAGAATAGTTTTTATAATTATCAGAACAACAATTTCGTACCTCGTGGAAAGGTCCGATGACCTGAGTCCCTGAGTATGATTTAAAGTTGTGTAGCTCCATCCTGTCTATTATTAGACGAGTATGGAGCTCTATGTCCATAGGTTGATCAGTATCCTCGATTTTCATTATTAGATTTAGATTGAAGTGGAGATAATATGAATTAAACGATAAAGATATATGTTTTGTCAAGTTATATTTAAACGGTAAGCAAACAATTTAGACATATTTTGCTTTTACTGTTTTTATTTTAGATGATTTTTATTCGCTAACTATGTTTACATTTTCATAGTAGAGATTGAAAGTGCGATTCTTTTTCTTGGATGTTTTTATTTGTGGAAAATCATTATTATTTGGCCAATCATATATTTTATAATATGCTTCTTAGCACTTTGTATCAACATAACTTGCAGCCAAAACGTAATTGGTAAATTATTGGATGCAATTCACTTATCTAAAATAATCTATACTGAACAGCTAATTTGGATTTAACCCTATCACTTTCTAGGTTTTATATTTTGTAAAGCTAAAAATTAGTGCTTTTATTAAATTCTATGATAATTATATATTACTAATAAATTTCAGAAATGGTTTTATTTATCATTCCATTTGACAGTTTTGCACTCTCAAGGCCGGCTGTACAAAAATGGCATCCAATCCCCTATAACGCTTTCGGGGACGATGGTACAAAAAATGGCTTTCACTTTTCGCTCAATGTAATAATTAGCTTAATATTATTTGTGTACCATTGTGTTGAACATGCATTTGGGCAAATTAGAGTTGTGAATATACACAAATAGGGGCAAAACACAAATTTGGGCCCGAAAAGGGTTAAAGCAGATATATGATTCAAAGTAACTTCTATATTTGACCAAATTTAAATCATCAAATATAATTAATATATTTGCCAAATAGGAGCTCTGCATGTTTTAGCGCTTTGAAGAGGTTAAAAAAGTATATTCAAACGGTAAAAACAGATCGGATAATTATATAAAAATAAATGATTTTTATTGAACAAAATATGATAATCAATTTTAATTGCAAAAAATCCTCTTTAACCCTTTCAGGTAGGTGTTACAAAAATATCCTTCATTTTATGATCAATGCCAGCATTAGATAAAAAACTATTGCATATTATATTATAAACCAAATCCTTAGACTAATTGTGTTAATTATTGCATAATTAGACGTAAAGAAAGGGCTTGGCTCCTAAAAGCTTAATATCTACCTTTGATTTGGGGAATTAGGTATTTTACTTTTTGAAGTACACTATAATAAAATTTCACAGAGTTTTACTATTATTGGTTGGGAGTAGAGGAGAAGGCCCACAGCGATACAGAGAATATCGATCCCAGAGGAGGACTATCTTGAAACGGGAGTAGCCGATCGTTCAGCACACACTGGGATACTTTCTATGTACAAGTCCAGCATTCGATAATCAGATTGATCTCAGCGTCAACAAATTTTTTTGGATGACCAAGTCGGTCTATCGCGCGTTTGATTAGGTGCCTATTTTATTATTCACAACAGAACTAGGATACCTATGAGCTTAATAGTTTAGACATATTGTTTTTCTTTGGCAAAGAGCTTAATTCTTGATTTCATTTAACCTCAATCATAAACCTACTTAGAGCATTGTCAGGGGTGGGGGGGGGTCTTTCGGTTGGAATTTTGATTCTTTTTCCCGTAGAAACGTAACCAAGTTTCTGAAAGAGAAACTTACTTTAGCTAGGATAACAGTCTTTTTGCACGTCTTTATCTTTTTTTTTCTGATTATGCTTATTGATTAAAAGTGTTATATAATGGATAAATTGAAAGATTAGATTTTAAAATGGAAATGAGGTGAGATGGGGTGTCATGATTTGTTTACTATTATCAAAAATAATTCTATAGGTTCTATGGAAATTCACGATGTCCTGATTCCAGTCCAAGTTCCTTTTTTCCTTGTGCTTTTCGAGTCATTGATAATTTTATCAGTCAGGTCTTTTTTCCACCTATGTCTTTATTTTTTTTGATATTTTTTAGTTATTTAAAATAACTTTATATTAAAATAAAATTCTGTGATACAAAAAAATAACTAAGAACTTGGGATCGTGATGGGTTAAGTGTCGGATATTTTTTCTTAATATATGAATATAAATGATAATCCTACGAGATATGGAATTTCCAGAAAATTTTGAACCTTATTCAAATTTAATTGGATATTCTAAATTGCGAATTATACTCTTTACAAACTTGACTAGGACTTTTACAGATTATATTGAACCATTTAAATATTTTGTTTTAACCTTTTAAAAATCGAATTGAGCCTTTTAAATTTACTAATAGAACCTTTTACAAATCTTTTTTGGGATTTTTAAGAACCTAAATTGAACTTATTAGAAATATGACTATATTTTTTTATAAAAAGTAAATTGACCATTTGCAATTTTGAAATTAAAATATTTGCATCCAAAATTTTTTTTACTTACAAATAAAATATAACTATTTTCAAAATAAAATGGGCCATTTTTTCATATTTTAATTAAACCCGCATTTTTTTTTTTTGCATTGGGGCATGGAAATTTAATTCCATATGAATTCCATATTACCTTCATTTAGGCCTGGGGCTGTGTATTGATAAAAATCAATATATTTTTATTTGAAAAGGTAAATTACAGAAGTATAGGAAAATTTTCCAAAACAAAAAAGTGTTTATAAGCAGCCAAAATTATGTTTCTGCTCATAAATGCTAAATAAACATATATATCTTCCTCACCTATGATTTCAATACCATTCTTAATATATCCATAAAGATTTAATTCTTGATTATTCGGTTCGCTAAGCTTCATACGCACATATATTTTTATCTTGCTCAAAACATTTTCAACAGGGTTCAACATCTAGGAATACGGCGATAAAAATTTTAAGCTGTTCCAATACTGTGAAATCAATTCCCCGGTTTTCTGGCTATTTTGTAATCGGGCATTTTTCATTATGCTAAAGCTATTATTAAGAGGATATTCACTTCTAACCTAATTCATACGATCTTCTATAAAAGTCGAAAAAAGTGCTACATTGAGATTTCCATCTGGAAATATTTTAGTATTTACGGTGTCTTTTATAATTAATTCCCAATAATATTTTGAAGTCCTTTTCAAAAATTTTAGATTTAGTTATCGAGACTCTGGTTTCATATTTGGAGCGTGGCAATCTTCTTCTAATATGAAATTTAAAACCCGAATCATTGGTAAATATAAAATCACTCTTTTCAGCCGAAACCGTGGATTTATAGATCCTTGCATAATTGGATTCTGAGTTTACTATATCAATTATTTTAGTAGTTTTTCTGATTTTATTTTTAGCCTTTTCAATGCATTTGAAATCGATTACACTGATATTATTATTACCGTGTTTATAAAAATATGCTGTTTATTTTTTGACAGCGTGATTTTTGGGTTATCTTATAAAAAAATTTTATGCCCAAAAGAATTTCAACAGTTATTTTTGAAGGCATCCTAATTTCTCTAGGATTTTCTTGTAATATATATGCATCAATTTTATTTTCAAAGTTTTTTTTGCAATTATTTCTAAACTCTGCTACTATTCTTTTAGCAGAACCTTAATTAAATCTTAAAATTTCAGAAGGGGTTTTCATAAACATTCCATTGTCAAAAAACACTGACAGCAAACTTTTTTTAGTTAATTTGATATATTAAAGCATATTTTATTATAACCGGATTGGTTTTAAATACCATAAGTATAAGTCATTTCTTCTTCACGCATTTTTAATTTTACGAAGAGTAAATTTCTGCGATTTTTAATTAAACTATCGATGCATATCCTCCAGTGACTTAGATATTGGTAATATTGGATTCATATGGAACTAAATTTCCATATCCCAATGCAATGAATTTTATTATTTGTGTTTAATTATTATTTGAAAAAATAGATCATTATTTTGCAAATGGTAAGATTCTAATTGTAAATGGAGCAATTTTTGGATGAAAATCGTTAAATTCAAAAATTTAAATGATCCATTAATTTTTTATAAAAAAAATATACTCGCATTTCTATTAAGTTCAATTCCGGCTCTTAAAAGTCCCAAAAAATGTTTGCAAAAGGTTCAATTAGTAAATCCAAAGGGCTCAATTTGATTTGTAAAAAATCTAATCGAGTTTTTAAAAGTCCAATTCGGAATTCTTATGGAAAATTTAAATTTGAATAAGGTTCTTATCTACCTGTAAATATTATATATATATTGGTGTGATAATACAATATCTTAATAACTAATTAGCATATCTGAAGTTGAAAAAATTAAAAAAAAACAATTTTAAGATTGTAATTTGATTTAAATATATAGAATTAGTTAATAAAATTTGTAATATATATATTATTATTAATTATATTTTAAAGGGGATTAAAAAAGAGTAATTATTATAACAATAGTTAAACCTTATGCATAAAAATTCCAAATACTTAGTTCAGTAAATATTAATCCGCTAATTTAAAAAAAATTCTTAAGACATTACTTACTTTTTGTAAATAGGAGTATATTCAATCCATAAATTAATTATAATGGTATTTTTAAATATAAAAAAGTTCTATAAAACAAAAATTAGATATTTTATTGATTTAATAAAGTTCAAATTGGGTTTGTTTTTGAATACTTGATTAAGAACTGTTTTTGGATTCTGAGATTTACAAGCAAATATTACATTATCATTTTTTATTCTAGCACAAATTTCTGAATATAGAAACAAGGGAGCTTACTATTTTAAATTAGAAATATAATATAAATAAATTATAATTTTTTTTAGCGCTAGAAAACCAATTATTTAAAAAATAAATGAATTGAGTTTAAAAATTTACATGAAACTCAAAAAATATTCCTTAATGTAATATTATTTGATAGTAAAGGAGATATTTCATTTTTTATTTAATTTATTGATAAATTGGGCATATAATTTTACTGTTGATTAATTTTTTTGCTATACACCACCCCCCACCATCATATACATATTTAGACTTTACAATATCTCTACCTTTTAATTTTTTTTAAAAATATACACAGGAATATAAATTTTGTTTTCTTTAACTTTATATATAATATTTAAGTAAAGGTCAGATTCCAATATAAATTAAATGTAAGTGTAAGGATAGTGGTTAAATGAATAACTATTAAAAAGGTTAGCAAGAGAAATTCAGTAAAATCAAAACTAATTTTTTTTTAAAAAAAATTGCGTTTATCTTTTTCCATTATTTATTTATTTTTATTTCCAAAAAGTAAGCTAAATTTCAAAAAAATAATCTTATTGGACGATTTTAAATATTATCCAGCACTAAACCACTCTTTTTAAATATACAAAAAACTTTGAAGATTCTAAAAAGTTCCAAATTTATCATATCATCCAGTTTAGAAAAATAATTGATTTTTTAGGTTTCTTTTGATTGTATATATATATATATATATATAT
>LSSL01000361.1:26765-46676 GCA_001953115.1 Smittium mucronatum | reverse complement strand
AGAAAAAAGGTAACTTTGTTTTTTATTTTTGGTTCCTTACCCATATTTAAGACTTTTATTTATTTTATTTCTAAAATATACGTGTGTCTTTCTTTTAAAAAAATATATGTATAATAAAATATAGCTTTTTCCAGAATATAAAGTACACAAAGGGGATATAAATTGAGAATTTTTATATTTGGTATGTTTTTTTTTATAAAAAAATCTTGTAAATAATACTATGAAATCAATGAGATTTATTTTTCAATTGAAATATATTGTATAGTTGCGATACTGGCCTCGGTTTTTTATTGTAAAAAATTCATGCAAATGTGATCGTATTCCTGATGAAAATACATCGTGCAGCTTTTATTATTTTTTCTACACTTACATTTATTCTCTTTGCAACCGCTCTTGAACGAGCATCTTATTTGTATTCTGGAAGTCCATCCAGAGGCTTTTCTAAATTCATTTGTAGTATAAATCAAATCTTGACAGAAAATGATTGTTTCAAAAGTACTCATTTTGTAAATATGTCTTTTGTAAACCTTTCTGTCTAATGTTACATATTTTGTCCCAATGGTATATAGATCTCCACTTATTGCCGTTATTTAACCAAATAAAAAATTTGTCACCCATTTTATTTGAATCATCCTTTGGTATCTTTATTCTTATTTTGTCTTCAACTTCATGTTCCGGAATCTTATCATTATTTCACCTACTCATTTGATGTTGTGATTTTTCTCTGTTTTTTTTTATCTCCAAAAGAATCTTATTAGCTTCAGATAGACTCGCTGTTGGAGGAAGTTCTTCTCCATAATTGATCATATTTGATGTAACAAACCATTAATTCCATTATAATCTTCTTTTAAATGAAAGCGTTTATTGATTTGGGGAACGATGCTAGCTAAATCGTCTAATTACCTATGTTTTCTACAAAATTTTCTGCACTTTCGGAAGAATGAATCCCGAAATCATTTATTGCTGCGAAAATATCCATTTTATCTACCCACTTTTTTTTTGTCATAAATTCAATATTTGTGCACGTATTTTCAAATAAACTGACTTTGATTGGGCCATATTTATCCCCCTACTATCCGTTAGATTCATTATATTTGAGCAATATGTCGATAACCTATAACATTTTGTCATATAAAATACTTTATTGTATTTATAAAATTTATAAAATTGTACATACTTGTGACATTGGCTTATACCGGTATCATTAATCAGATATTTTAACCTCCTATACACGATTACGTGGGCCTGCTCCACCATACCATTTGTTTGTGGATGCCTGGAACTGATAAAAACTGGGTCGCTTCCTGTAAGATAATTCACAAAATCTATAAATTTTACATTTGAGAACTATCGACCGTTATCTACTTGTACTTTGCTGGAGTGATTGAGAAATTAAATAAGAAGTATTTTAATGAATCCAAAACGGCATCAGAATATTTAGATTTAATTGGTGCCACCCAATTGAAGTGACTATAATGGTAAACCTCATTAAATATCCATTTGTAATCTCCGCTGGGGATACTTCTCATATCTAACAAACCTACTTTGATTCGATCAAAAGGTTTTTTGGATATGGTTGGGGTAACAAATTTATTAATTTTTGCAGTTCCTATTTTTAGAAATTTTGGTCATGTTCCCACAAAAGCTCTAATTACATCTTGAGTAGGACCATTAATAGTGGAAATAACACTACTCCATGTCTTATAAGCGCCTGGATGATCAAGACTGTAATAGATAATGTGTATTGTGTTAAAGTAATCCTCTTTTGGGGTTACAGTAATGAATTTATTCGCAGAAGAAAAATATGATATTGCCCTTTCTTTAAATAATAATTTCTCTTAATGTTTTTAACTTCATCTACGTAAAACTTTGATTTGAAATTTAAAATATGTATATTATAATCATCCATTTATATTATCTTCAATTAAAATCAGAAAGATATAGATAAAAAAATCTACGATAAATGAAATACAATATCTATTTGGCTAAAAAAATTAATTGCAATACGATTTTTATAAAAATAAACATACCAAATATAAAATTTCTCAATTTATATCCCCTTTGTGTACTTTATATTCTGGAAAAAGCTATATTTTATTATACATATATTTTTTTAAAAGAAAGACACACGTATATTTTAGAAATAAAATAAATAAATGTCTTAACTATGAGTAAGGAACCAAAAATAAAAAACAAAGTTACCTTTTTTCTATGTTTCCGTTAAATATTTTCAAGCTCTTCTGTTAATTCTACTATTAGAGTGGGAAAAAAAACTTGTAAACAAACTCTAAGTCTTAAAAATAGTAAATAGCAAAACTGCATCTTTTTTTAATTTTTAATTCTATTTACATGTAAAAGTTAGATACCTGTGATTGTCGCAAATAAAATTATGTTTTTTTGTGCTCTGATTGGATACGCTTCTGAAAAATGTGTATTAAGCTTTACCTGTCTCTAATTATGTTTGTATATTACTACTTTAAGTTTCATTATACACAATTGAATGGGATTTTTTAAATCGTCAAGATAATTAAATGGACTTTTTAACTAATTTATAATTCCATAAAGTTGTATATAATGAGTTTTATTTAGCATATACGTTTAACTTATTTGTTTTATCGAAAGTTCTTTATATATTCCCTGGTTGTAATTAGTTTGAAAGTGATTGTAATTCTGAGGCCAATTTTAACAAAAAGAATAATAAATTTCACTGGAGTAAAATTTCACCTTCTTGAAATATGGATTAAGGCAAAGATAAAAATCAATTTGATATTCCTGTTGTAAATAGTAGAAAATAATTGGAAAAAAATAAAAAATAAAAAATGTAGCATAGATCCTATTAGTTGATGTGTAGTTTAATCAAGCTGAAAGCAGTCAATAAGTTTTTAGCTCAAATCCAGCTAGAGATTAAATCCATTATAAAAAGATCAAAACCACCAAATATAGATCAAATCTACGTGGATATCAGATCCACTTACAACATATATAAGAATTAATCCTGATGCTATCTTATGGAATTCATGTGAAGATCGTTAGAAATAATGTGATTGGATTAAAATAAATTTTTTATATTTAAAGTTGAAAATGAATAATTTTTTCTTCCAGATTTCATCTCTTAGCCTAAATATATACAAAGGATTAATGTTATTTTATTTTTAGTCTAAAATTCAAAATTTATTAATCATATAAAAAAATTTGAGTCAATTGATAAGTACTATTAATTATAATCGCTTCCGGCTTATCAATACATTAAACACAACTCTTTTATTTTATTTTTTATTTATTCCGCGAGAGAATGTTTCTAATTTGAAAATTATTAGGTCTATATTTGAACAGTACGATAAAAATATACAATTATAATTATAATATATAACTTTAATCTATTTTTTTTCACTCAAAAATTTTAAGAATATTTTTAGTTTTTTGCATAAAAATTTATAACCTTTATCTCTGAGGAATAGAAAAACGGGTTATAATTTTATGTATTTTGGAATTATACTCATAATTCAGTATTTAAATTGAATATTTTAATTCTAACGATAAAAAGGTGAAAAAAATTATTTTATATATACTAAATAATTTTCCAGGGTATAATTTTTTTTTATGAAATATAATATTATAAAAACTTAGAAAGAAGAAAATTTTATATCTTTTAGAATTCATTTTATTCTGTGATTATTTGAAAAATAATCACAACATTATTTAAAACATTATTTTTTAAATGAAAATAAAATTACTCTTTTCAAACTTATTTTCAGTTAAATAATAAATCGAATTCGCAATTTAATATATGGGATTTTTATTTTTTTTTGGGGGAGGGGGGAGGAGTTTTTCATAAATTTTCCTTTTAAAATTAAAAAATTACCCAAGAAAAGTTAATCAGTTTATTGCAAATTCTGTTAAATTTAAAATATAAATATTAGTACTAATTTTAAGAGTTTTAAATAAAATAAAAATACCGATAATTATTCTATATAAAATGTTTCTCCTATTCTGGTTTTGAAACCCCCTTTCTAGGTTTTTATATTATTGGATATACCAAAAAAATATTTAATGGTTTTTTCGTTTTACAAATTACCAATAAATAATAACATCAGTTATAATTATATTATATATTCCCCACACTGATTGAATATTTATAAAGTTTATATAAGAAATTTAAATCCAAAAGAAATTAAATATATATAAAAAAATTTTAGAATTTAAAAAATAATTTCCGCTAATTTAAAGAACATCATATTTTTTAATAAGGTTTTTTATTATCTTACATAAAAAAAATCCTGTTTTAAATTATTAAATAAACTAATATAGGGGTTTTAACTTATAAATAAAATCTATTTTACGTAATTTTGTTGAAAGTATGATTATTTTAACAATCAAAACCACTTTCATTACATTTCCTAATTTAAAATACTAAATTTAGCGTTATAAAAGCTGTTTATATTCAAAATTTTTTAATTAATTTCATGATTAATTTCATTAAAAATGTTTTTTATTCGTTTAAATCATTTATTAATTTTACCAAAGATAGATACTATAAAAAAAATTCGTTTTAAATTTTTTAAATTTATAAAATTTTTTAAAATCTTTTTAAAAAAATAAAAAATGCATTTAATTTTATTTGAATGATTTATTTCATATTGTTTTTTTTAACATTAAATTTATAAAAGAGAAAAAAAAATAAATTTTTTTTTTTGATATAGATTAAAAATCTACTAAATTTATAAAATAGATAGATATTTTCCATTGATTTACGTATCTTATATTTCAAAAATTAAATTAAAACAAAATTTAATTGAAATTCGAAAATTTTTACCCAATTTTCTTACCAATTCTTAAAACTTTCAATCTATGATTAAACATTAAAAAAGTCCAAATATTATAATAAATATCTATAAATCGATAATTTCAAACATTTTTTACTCATTTAGGATCCCAATTAGGTTTTTTTTTATCTATGAATTTTATTCTACATAATTTTATTAAAAACTATGCTAAAAAAATTTGAAATGAAGAAAAAAATTAATGAAATATAATTTCCCTATCCGCAATATGCACCTCTGTTGGGCTTATGACTGCGTAACTAAGGGAAAAGGGTGAAGTCTACCATCCAAAAGACCCCCTTTCTGGTATTGCTTCAACTAGTCTAGATAGCTGAGGTTACTTGATGTCATTAATTAATCCCAATTTAAGAGAAAAGTATTTAATTGAAGCGATTGGTTTTCTAATCAAAGCCTAAACCCAACAGAATTAATAAAATTAGACTCCTAAACAAACGTAGGATTGGTAATGATGGCTTTCATACAAATAGCTGCTAGACTCTGAGATCCTTCCAACCGTCAGTCGTCGAGCTTTTGAAGCTGAAAATTTCTCAGACTGTACTAAATTATCGGTTCATCTTGTTTTGAGGCGGAAGTTATCTGGGATCTGTGTCCACCAAATCGCTTTGCTCTTTAGCCACCACTACCAAAAAATAACAGTACATCACTGTGTAAAATTTTAGTTTAGTGTACTTTGAAAAGTACACTAATAAGCCCCCAAACCACGACAGGGTATTCACTCTCAGGGGTTTTATATGGGCTAAAAGCATCTTTTTTTGAGAAGTAATTGATTTTTTTTAAATCTGGTATATATTTCAGAGTGAGTTGATGAGTAGTAGTACTTCATAGAACCATAATAATACCTGTCTATTCTTTGATCGCAAATAAATTTTTCCATATTTTTTTTGCATAGTAATATTCGGTTGGATGAATTTTTTTAAAGTTTTATAGTATTTTACACCTATGTTTTTAAACTTTCCCTCGAAAGGTGAATGTTTTGATAAAATCGAATTATTTTTTTATTTATTCATTGTTATCCGAATTAAATTGATGATATTTAATGTATAAAGTTAAGGCGAAGCTTGTTTTTAAAAATTTAAAAGTTATTTTATTTATATAGGAGCTATAAAAAAAGCTTTATTTCAACTTCTTTTGAATAATAACCATTATTCATAAGGAAAAAAATCTATTTTTTTCCGTGCATAAACAATTGGAATTCAATCATTTTGTATAATATTTTTGGTTAGTAATTTTTTATTTTAATTAGAAAAAGCTTTTTTTGTTGTTGAAATGGATCTAAAGTAAACAAAATAGACGACCTATATATGGTATTACTTGTTTTATAAATTTTCAGATTTTTGCTTTTATCATCAGATTACTATGCGGGGGAATAAAAAAAAAGTAATAATACGGAATATATTGTAAGTAATTCGACCAATTTGTTAAATAATTCCCTAAATCGTCAGCTTCAGGATGAAAATGTCATTATTTTATTATTATTCATTTACTTAGATACAGTATGCTTTACTATTTTTATTGACTTGGTGATGATTAAATTTTATTGTGGATATTTTTTTACATAGTAAAAAATAGGTATTTCTCGGAAAGAATCTCTTATATAGCATTAAGATGTCCCAGCAAAAAGATATTTACATGAGGCATGTTTATTAGTATCTAGATTGAAATATTAAAAATTCTAATTGTGTGATCAGATGAACAAGATGCCAGCTGTCTTCTATTTGATCCTAAAGAAGGCTCTTTAAGAGGTCTCCACGACACTCGGTTGACTTTCTTGTTGTGTGAGATTCTAGGTTTAAAATGAATAATCGTTCTTTAAATTATAAATCTAGGATAATCTAATAAGTTAGTTAGTATGCCGTTAAAATGAATTACATTTTTGTCAATAAAGCCAGTTGGGAAATTTCGACAGATTCATATATAGTCCCAGAAATGTCCAAAGGAGTGTTTTTTATACCAGCTTTTTCTATTAATAGACATGAGAATACAGAAATTTCACCATTTTCCAAACCCACCGCTATCCAGTACCTATTTAGCATAAAAGTGGATTATAGATTAATATGCTTTAGCTGATAAGGTTAGGTTTTAAAAAATTCATATCAAAGAAATTACGTTAAAGGAAATTGAGGAGCGCTTGTAATAGATATGGAAGTGGCGGAATCATTAACTTTAATGGTGTATGCTGAAAAATAATTTTCGGTTGTGGGATCTTTTAGCCAGATTGAAACCTAAACAATCCGAACAATTAAAAAAATTAATATAAGTCATAATCATAAAATATCCCAGCTTGTGATTATTTATGAAAAGTCGGTGAAAGACACCATTAAAGAGATGGAGTTAATATTAATCTTATTAAGAATCATTTTAATTCGCTTACTGTTTTATCTCTGGATGCAGTTCCAAAAAATATCCCATCAGGCGACCAACAACAATCCCAGATTATTCGGGAGTGGGCCTTTGGAATATGTTGAACAAGTTCGAAAGGGCCAGTTGGTAAACTGGGGATAGTTTTTTCAGTATGGCTACCAGCATATTTGAATAGAGATATAGATCTATCCCTTCCAACACTTAGCATCAGCCCGATGTGTTTGGTTGAAGATTTCTCATCAACATCAGCACAGGAGTATACTAGTGGCTTAAATGCTATTCTGGTTACAGTCAAACTGTGAGACATCAGTGGGAGAGCATCGCTCGAAACCATTTCTCCACTAACAACAGAATAACTTTGAGCAGGCCTAAAGTTTGATGAGTCGAATATTTTAATACCCGAGAATTTGGGGGATGAAGATTTACAACTAACTGCAAGCCATTTAGGATAATTAATCTCTGAGCCATATGGGATATTTATCAATCTCTCATCACTTGTTTTGGATAAGTGATGAGGTTGGGCTGTGGATGCAATTGCAAATGTTTCGTAAGGATGACCGTACAGCTTTTCTGTTTCTGGCCAAAGAGTACGTCTACGAAGGTTTTCTTCAAGAGGAGGATGTCCATGTGGGTGTATAAGATTAGTTGGTACAACTGAATTCTCTGATTTTGAAGATACATAAGCATCAACATGGGTTTGGCGCCGAAGTTCAATGTCATCTTCGCCATCAGATTCTCCTTCTGCAGCATCAATCTCATCTGTAAATATATATAATACAAATTTAATAAAAATATGAATAATAAAAGAGATATTGATGATTTCAACTAGATGAAAGATCTATATATATATAGTTTGGTAACCTTGATAAATGGCTTTATTTGACAATCCAAGAGGAGGAATACTCGCTTCCAGAGGTCTAGATTTTGATGATAAACTTAAATTCTCCATCTCAGAGATAAAATCACCATCTATTGGTTGTTTTAGGTTTGTGCATAACCCGTTAAACGTTTCCACAAAATGGCCGGGGGCTTCAAATATACGAACAACCTTTTCATCAGCTCCAGATGCGTAACAAAGGGGAGTGATAAATGTAGCACATGTCAAGTCATAACCATGTATTTGAGGGCGAGAAATTTCGTGCCATCCTGAAAAGATAGAAGATGTTCCTGTATTTCTTAACCAGGGACCATATATCCTGGCAGTTTTATCAGCGCTAAAGGTACATAACAAAGAAGGTTAAAAAAAAAGGAAATCCAAAGTTTTTAAGAGGGGTCAAAACATATAAAGATCGATATTTATCCCCATAAAAACTGGAGTTCATCCAAATACCTATGGGTCAGGAAATAACGGCCAGATGGCTCCCATAGAATGTCGGCAACAGACTCGAAGTGGCCTGTAGGTGCAACATCTTGAACCCATTCGTTAGATCCAGAGTCGTCAAAAATTTTATTCCAGAAATGTAAAGAACCATGATATCCTGTGGCAACTATCAAAAGACCATCATCACTTAAAACTCCGCTGAAGAAACCAAAACCAGCACCACCAATTTCACCGAATCTGGAATCACATGACCAAACCCCTGAATCTGCTTCAGGCTTCCATAGCAAAAGAGATTGATCTGCGGAAGAAGTAAGTACTTGCAAATCAGATAATTTACTTATAGGCGCCTTCCAGTCCACGGAATGGATCCAGCCATCATGAGCAGATAGTACGGACTCCACTTCTATGGTGTATATGATGTTTCTAAAAAAAATGAATATCGAATGGAAATTTGTTTAGAGAAAATTAAAATTTAAGGATTAAAACTAAAATAATATACATAGTGTTAAAAAAAATATCATACCCAGAAACAAATTTATGAATCCTAACATTAAGCTTGTCAATATCCCCTGTATCTAAAGCAGCTAAAATCTCGTTTTTACCATACATATCCGAAAGCTGTTTGCTATTCCCATCATTTATGAACTTATCATTAAAATTTTCTGAGAATTCAGTATTTCCGTCGGAAATCGCGGACATTCTCCATAAACGACAGTATCTATCTTGGGAGCCGGTCGCGAGAATAGTATCGCCACTTTTCCAATGAGAAACAGCGGAATTAGATATCTTGTCATTAAGAGGATCGAAAAATATTGTAGAGGAGATTGAGGTTATCCAATCATCATGACCATCTAGGATCAAAACTTCCACAAATTCCTTTTCGTAAACGAATAACAGAGGTGAGATTTAATTAGAAATAATAATAATAAATTATCTTGCTAATTCATCACCAATTAAAAAGGTAATCGGTTTCTAAATAAATTAAAAGAACCTACATTTTCATCAGTATTCCAAACAAATAGATGTAATTTGTTGTCAGTATTTCCAGAAGTCAAGAATACTCTTGACAAATCATTTAGAGAGGCTTCAGATTTCAAATCTTTGATATTCTGAGGTGAAACTGGAAGAAGACCTAAGTGTATCGAGAAAGAGCCATGTCTACCACCTTCTAACTCTTGTACAAGCTTAATCCTTCCTTCTAAAATTTAGAGTAAGAAAAAAATCAAAAATTCAGATAAGCAATACGAAATAAAAAAATATAGCGTTTTTTATCATTATTAAAAAATAACGAATGTATTGGAGACCTTGTGAATATTTTTTCCAAATTTTGATAGAGCCATCAACAGAATTAGTGGCTAATAAATGTGTTGGATCATTTTGAGTTTTTTGAAGAATTTCAATAGAGGCGATTGACAATATTGAGCTAGTGTGTCCAACGAGTGTGTTGGTACATTCCCACTTTTGATGGTAGAATAAAAAAAAAAGTAAGATAAATTTTAAAATAAAAATAGAGAAAATTACCTGGTCAGTAGAATTTTTGGTCCAAATCTTTATAGATTGATCAGAAGATCCAGAAATAATTTCCAACGGGCCTCCATTCAATTCTAAGGATAAAAAAATACAAATATTTTAAAATTTAGAAAAGTAAATACAACATTAATACCTACTATTTTCTAAAATCGCTGTGCAATTAACTCTATCAGTGTGACCTTGTAGCGTATGCAGGATACCATTATAATCCTTTCAGTTCGTATAGTTTTGAAGAAAAAAAATATTATACTCGTTTTTAAATTTTGAAAAAAAAAAAAAAATTACTTTTGGATCGGAGATGGCAACAGAATTTCCTAATCCATAAACAATCAAATATTTGGGTGAAGTGTCATTTGCATTGGGATTAATGATGATCATGGACAAACAATTAGAGACTCTGTTAGAGGCCCCAGATATTAATTCCAAATCTACAGAAACCATTTTCGGTATCAAAATTATATTATGTGGGTTCTCTGTTGCTGCTAGTAAAGTTAGGGAATTGATTGCAGACCTCGAGGATATTCAAAAACTAGAAAGGCTAGATTGTAAATTTAGTTTTTTTTTTTTTAATTTCGACAGAACATTATACACCAGAATATGGGTGAATCTTTTCAGTGCCAGATTTTTTTTACTATCCAATCTATTGGCTAAAAATTATTAGCGTTTCGTGAAGTTAATAAAAATCGAATAAAGGATTAGCACATTATAATTTCCAAATTTTGCCAATGAAGAATTTCTTTTTGTAATTCAAACTTGGAATTACCCAACAGTTTTATACATTAAATTAGTGGTATATTTCTAAATTATGAGGATAGAAATAGTTTAACTCTTTCATAGCAGTGATTAAAAAAAAAAAACTGTTTCTTCGCTGGTGGGCCATTTCGTGCCATTTTCATGGCCAATATCTATGCTACCTTGATTTTCAATTATAAAATTAACACTATCGGATAAATAGTTTATATGGGAGATTATCTTTGAGAGCCTACACTTTTCTACTAAATTTTTTACATCTTTTCTAATTTGGAAATATAGAGTTAAAAACACTTACAAAATTGTTGGTTAATCTGGAAATAAAACTACAAAAAGAAATCATCTATTGGCAAAGTTTTGAAAATTTATTGGAGAAAGTATTTTTCCATTTTTATTGGTTTGAAAATGATATAATTTTGTTGTAGCCAATGGTTTACATAGTAAAAAAAGTCCGGTCTTGAAAAGAATCTCCCATATTAGCAAATCTATTTGGATAAATTTAACAAATTGATGTGCTCAGCATACATAGAGACAAAAATGTTATTAGAGAAGTGTCTCTCCCCAAATAGAATCTCCCATATTGGCCTAATTAACGAAATTGTACGTACCATTGGATTAAGATCTTTTGGTATATGCGTTTATTGGCCCCAAATTATAATAATGAGTGTATAATTGGGGCTTGAATGTAATGATTGATTCAACCTTTTCAGGGGCAATGGTACAAAAAATGGCTTTACTTTTCGCACAATGTTATTATTAGTTTAATTTTATTTGTATACCATTGGGCAGATCATATTTTTGAACCAATTGGAATTGCAAATATACGCAAATAGGGGCAAGGCACAAATTTGGGCCGGGAAAGGGTTAATAAATTGGAGTAATAAAAGGATGGTAACAAACTGGAGTAACTCTTAAATAGAATTCAACTCAGCAAACAGAAAATCTCAAGTTCAAATTCGAATAAAAAACGCAAATTACCGAAGTTCGAGGAAAAAAGCTTAACTTTTTACAAGATGGTAAGAATATATTATGATTTGTACACTTTGGTTTTTTTGTCTAATACTTTCTAATTTCACAGGACCGATTTGGGATGAACAATCAAACCGAGCATAGTATTCTTTAAATCATTTTATTTTGAAATAACAAGTTTATTTTTTTGATGTTCAACTCTCATTTAAACAGCCATTTCGAAGCAAGTGGGAACAGGTCATGCAGATATTACTAAATAGTAATTTTTTATAAAATAATTGGTGCCAACCAATCTTTATTTTCTTTAAAATATCTTAATAATTTTAAGCGAATGGCTAACTAACCAACACCGAGATACTCTAGCATACGTGGTTGGTGATAGTGCTATAACCAGCTACATGGCCATAATTGAAGGAGAGAGTGTTTCTAGAGTCAGATTCAATTCCATCGAGGTTGATTTATTTTTTACTTTTTCTTAAACATTTCCATATTTATTGAAATATAATATTCAATATTAGAAAATGCTCTGTCCCTGTGGCCCACCGCCCGAAGATCTGTCTCGAAAATAAGCTTATTTACTGTTTTTATTTGATCCCAAGCTATTTCCTTTGCCAGAAATTTTTTCCCCTAATATATTCATTGTCGGAGCTTTAAAAACTATTATTTTAGACTTCTTCAGTTCACGTCGATACTCAGTAGATAACAGCGTTTCATGTTTTAATTGTATATAAATTCTCAATCAAATTTCATTACATATCTCTTGATATTATACTAATTATTTTCGCATTTCGTTTATTTATGACTTTTTCCGACTTTTAACAATGGATTTTTTGACTTCTTATGTTTTTATTCCCATCACTTTTGAATGCTTATGGAGTGTAAATTCAAATTTCAAGAGTTCATTGATTCCAAATTTTTCTTATATCAGTCCGAAAATTTAAAATTGTTTTATATTGTCTCAATATAATATCTAACCCAACGAAATTTTCCACTCCTTATATGGGATATTTTTATGTAGTCCAAAAAAATTTTACAAGCCTTATAATCCGTAATTTTAAGATCACTATTGAATTAGAACTGTGTGTATTTTTAAAATTTGTGGTAAAATTTTCTGCTTTATATATCCCACAATTATTATTTATTACGTCTAGTATTTTAAGGAACGAAATACATATTTCCACACTTTTTAAAATAAAAATTCAAAATTTAGCGAATCTGTATACAATTTCCCTTATTTTCACCAATTTAATTTTTATCCAATTATCGCTAAAATAATTTTACGAATTTAGCTCATATAAATTATAATGAATTCACTGGTCATGTTTTTTATTGTTTTTTTGAATTGTTTATAAATTAAAGCTACCACTGATTAGATAATTGTATCAGTAAAATATCGAATGTTTATATTTTCAATTATGAACATCGTAAAAAGCATATTTTAAGTGAAAATAATTAAAAGATATTAAAACTATATTCATTTAGTTTATTATTCATTATATTTCACAAATTTAAGAATATGGAGAAATATTGGGTGCAGTTTGGTGATGATTTTGTTTTGGAGATATCAAACTTGACAAAAAGCTGCAGATGCAACAAAAAAAAATAATGTAAATTTGATTATTATTCATTTAAAAATGTGTATAAATTTTTTTGTTTTTACAAAATAAAATCAGAAATTTACGAAAATAGAGAAAATGGAGAAACTCACTTTTCCGAAAATTCTAACTCTGATGAATGTACTTCACAAAGCCATCCATCATATTCAAAAAAAAAGAAGCCGAAAAGTTCATAGAATTTTTCATAGACTCGAATCCTTCAAAACCATTTAGTATAGTCAAAATGGCAGAAAAGCGAGGAATCGATCTTACATAAAGGAAAGTTCATAACTAATAGTATAAGATAAAAAAATATTATGAAAATTTTGCAGAGAAAGAAATTACATTTGGAACGGTTAAGAACAAAATTATTGAAATAAATGAGGAAAAAAAACGACTCTCACATAAGAATAGGATCATCAAACGAGTTCTTATTGTTTTTTACATTGAATGAATATATAATAAAAGGCGGAGACTTCTTTAAAACATATATATATTGCACTTATAAGCTTATCGATTTCGGATACCCTGTTATAGTGGTTGAATATTCGTACATAAATCGGAAAAATTTCCACTAGAAATATGCATAGCAGAGAATGAAAATGAAGATAATTACACTTGGGTATTCGAGAACCTTGAAAAAGTATTTATTGATAGCGGTTCCGTACCTTCACCAAAAAGCATAATTGCTTATAATGTAAAGCACATCACCAATTCAGTAAAAAAAATGAGTTCCTTATTCAACTCGAATACACTGCTTTTAACATGCTTTTATATCTATTAAAAGTTTTTGTGCAAACTATAAAGCCATTCAGGGACAAAATTTAAGCTATTTTCACTTTATAAAAAAATAAAAATCAATTAAAATGTTCAAAAATACTAAATTTTTATTTATGAGGAAGTGGGGAGATAAAAGAGAAATTTTTGTAGTTATATCCCACTTAGAAAAAAATTATTTGACCAATAATCTGAATTTTAATATAGTTGCAAGTGTTTTCTCTCCAAGCACGAACAATTATTTAGAGCAATTAAAATCTAAAATCAACAAAGAATATGCATTCTATAAGAAATCGAGTATGATAGGATTTTTGGAAGTAATTAAAGATATATTTGATAATGACATACTTATGCCTAATACTAAAAAAAACTATATAGCATTCTACAATTTTAGCCTAATTTCCAAGGATGGTGATTTCAAATTGATGTACTACAGTATTTGATATTTAGTATATTCATTTTCAAAAAACGGAATATTTTTGGACGTAGAAAAGCAGTAAATTTTGAAATTGAGACTTTAAATAAGATGTATAAGCATTTGAAAGATGCAAAAATAGTATACACCAACAAGGATATTCATTTATTTTACGAAATATATTCCGTATGGAAACGTTCAGAGTTATGGAATTTTTTTTACACGTATACACAATATTGTCTCAATATAACAAGCTTGAAGTTATAAAAATATTTTTTTAATCAAAAAAAATAAACGAGGAAGATGAAGGGGAATCAAAAAGCGGATGCCTTACATTCGTAATTATAATTTTAATTTAGTAAAAATATTAACTCTAAAAAATATAACTTAATTCTAAATAACTATAAGGTTCGAATATAATAAAATTAACTATCTGCATTAATTTTTCTCTTATGTGGGGCTTTATCTATCGATATGTTTTTTTCATTTTATTTTTTCGGTTTTGGAGTTAAAAAAGACATTACCTGAATCAATTTACATTAAAAAGTGCAAAAAAATTAGTAAAAAAAAGTGAAATATGACTATACTGTTAAATTAAATGATATTTAAATTAATATTAATTCGAAAATGGTATCTAGGCTGATTTCTCATATAATGCTAGTTCATCAATATTTTTTCTAAATAAAGCCGTCTATATAATTTTTTTTCATTTTATCTAAAAAAGACACTCATTTTAAAAGAATTGATTTTAGAGGAAAAGGATTTTGGGCAGGAATTATTTGGTTTATCAAAATCCTATTTTATTGGAAAAAAATAATTAATATTCCAATGAAAATTCAAAAAAAATTATGAGAAAAATTTGTAATCTTCTCATTATTTCAACTGGAGAAAAACATAAAAAATTGCGAATTGTTTTAAAACTGTGTTTATTGGTAAAATTTCATGCGAAATGGCGAAATTGTGATTTTTTTAAAAAAGTATGGATAAATTAGTAACTTCTATTTTTTAAGAAAATAATAAAAATATTTACTAAGCGAAGGTTTTTTATTAAGGTGAAAGACTTTTTAATGTTAAAAAGTCTGGTATTTTTAAAAATCTGAAGTATAAAAAAAATATTAGAAAAAATTTCCTATCTTATTTTTTTAATTGAATTGCTTTTTCGACTCCTAAGGTTGAAATATCTTTATATTTTTTAGGGGCTTAAGTAGTTTACTTTTTTAGGAAAAAAATACTAAAATTTCACACAACTTTATACTATTATAAGTCATGGATAGTGGGGACAGCGCGCAGAGATTCTGATGACCTCTATTCCAGAGGGCCATCATCTCGAAACAGAATAAATCGAACTGTTTAGCAAATCTGTGAATTTTTTTATGCATAAATTTAACTTTTGAAAATATGCTGAGTTATTCTTATAACAGCCATTTTTAGGAATTCCAATAGACCAATTAAACGTATGGATAGGAGCATATTTTTATTAACCATAAGATTTTTGGGCTTTAAATAAAGGCTTGATAGTTTTAATTAACCCTTTTTTCTTGATATAAAACTGAATTTATGACTGTGCAAAAACTCAGCCATTCAGCCTACTTGAAGTAATGCCAAACTGTGTATTTAGGTTGGTAGATTACACCCTTTTTCCGCAGGTACGCAGCTGGCAGTCCGTCAGAGGATATTATTTTAGTTAGTATAATAAACTGATAATCTTTATTTTTATTTTTCTGTTATTTTTTAATAGGTTAATCTCGAAACTAAATTCTTTGATATTAAAAAAAGAAACTTTTTGCAGTTTTTATGGAAAATTATTTGGGTTTAGTATAATTTCCGCGATTTTTATTATTATTAAATAAGTTTCGGCTAAATTAGCCTATATCCATACATTTTAAGAAGATTGAGATATTTTGAGCTAGTTTATGTTGTTTAAAGTGGGTTTTGACTAATAATATTTATTTATCTAATTCTATTATGATTATTTGATCGACTTATTATTAAACTTATCTTTTCAAAGAATATCTCTAATTTCTAAATATAACCAATTATATATTTTTTAAAAAAAAATGTGAAGTTACTGAATACGAACAGGAAGTTTCAACTACAAGTAATTTAACCTAATTTCTGTCCATAAAAAGTTAATACTGAGAAATAAAATAAAAATATGTATTTTTTACAGGATGGCGTTTTTTAAATTCAGAGTTTTAATAGGTTTAAAAATTAGGTGAAATTTCCTGTAGGTCTTCAGTACAGACACCATAAAAATAAAGTTTTATCAACCAACCCTAAAAGAAAATATTTTTATTATATTCAATTTTTTTAAAATTAAAATCGAATTTGTAGATGCTAACTATATTAATTTTTATAAAAAAAATTATATATAATACAGCTTATTCCACGAAAAAGATTTTTAAAAGTTTTAAAAAAATAGTTATCACGGGTACAGACGTTTTTATTTTCCATGTTTATAGCTCCCGTCTTCCTTTTATTTCAAATTTTTCATGAATAAAACCTTATTAAGTCTTTTTTAAACAATAAAAATTTAAATAGTATATAACACTAAATAGTTATATCATTTATAAAACATAGAAAATATATAACGCTCAAATACGCGATTTTTTTCGAAACTTTTTATCAAGTAAGTAATAAAAAATAACGACCAGCTATAAAAAAAATTCTTAATATTTATTTTTACTTAAAGAAAATCAGATATATTATTAAAATATAACTAATACGATTTTCTTTATTTAATACCCAGTAAAGGGTATTTTCAAATAATTTTATGAATTTATAATACGATTTATCACTATTTCCTAACAAAAGGCCGTTTAATAAACACATTCGCTGCATAAGCGAAGAATCGAAATTTTTTTGACGTTACCATAGACAAAAAAAGTAAATTAAAAATTTTAGTGTATAAAATTATCAATTAATTTAAATCAGTTTCCACAATTATCGAATACTCTAAATTTATAAAATTTATAAAATTTATATGGTACAATATTTAAATACAATTGATAAACTTTTATATTTTTCCTTTTTATTATTTATAATAGATTTTTTCTTGTCTCTGTTCAATTATAAGTGCTTATGCTCATTTCCGCTCTTAATTTTTAGGGATTTTTTTTATTAAAAATTTATAAATTAAAATATACCAGCTATAAAATTATTGGTTTTTTAAATGTAAAAATTAAAGATAAAATAAATATTTTTGTTACCCGAAAATTTTAATTGGGTTTTCAGGGGTTATTAATATTTTTTAGGGTGATTGACACTTGATTTTTCACTTATTAATGTGGTTTCAAGCAAATCTACGATGTTTTTCTCAACCGAAAAACAATAAATGAGTATTCAGTTATTCTCCTTCTAGAAAAAAAAACTTTATAATTTATTTTTATTCAATATTTATATAAAACAAGATAGTTTTTTTAAAAAAGGAGGAATTCAGCTCTTTGAAAAATTAAAATATCTTTTGAAAATTTGCACTAATAATTTCAAAAATCGCCCAATTAGAAATAATTAGATTGAAAGCATTGTATAAACCATATCTCGAATCAAGTTTTTTTACTCTTTTAATGTTATTATTTCATAATAGTTCGTTTTTCTGGATTTAAGATCATAAGATTGATTTGATTTCGTCATAATTTAAGCAAAAAAATGTTTTAATTTCATCAATTCTAAGCTTTCTCATTCAGATTATTATTTTTAACAGCTCTATTTTAAATTTATAGTAAATTATTAGTTGATGAGGTAAATTTATTGAATTCATCACACTAGTCTGTTTTTCGATAAAGTAATTATCATTGGTTATTTTTACAACTTGGTTGAAAATAGTATAATTTTCCCATTTTTTAGGATTTTGTTAAAAAATTCTGGATAGGATTTCAATTAGATTGAGATTTAGTCAGATTATGGTCTCATATATTAATTTTAAAGATTTTTTCTTTTTTAAATTTTTCTTTAATTTTTTTAAAAATATGAAAAAAAAATTCTGAACTTTTCATATTTTCTGAAAATATTAGTAATTTATATCATATATGTATTGTATGTAGTTTTGAGACAATGTGATTTTGAGATCCCTATTATTTTTATTGGTGTCAATTGGGCTAATAATTTTTTTGTTTTCGATATTTTATCAAATAAAAATATGAATCAATTATGTGATTACATATAAAATATTCAATAGATAATCAAGATAATGTTTAACCCTTATTAGTCATTCAACTAAAAAAAATTTATGTTGATCCAATTAATTCTATCCTTAAAAAAGTACTGTTTATTGGATCATATCATTAAAAAAAAATAACCACTGCTTTTATAGGGGTTTTTAATAGCTAAAAGAAATATAAAATTTCAGGTATACCAGTTAAATAGTGCTTATTTTTTTAAAAAAAGAGTTACAAACTAATAATATAAAGGCCTCTGTACAGAAAACGACAGAATTGTTGAATTTAAAGTATGTTATAACTATGTAAGTATTAAATTAATTTACGTTAGATTTCGTTATCTTTACTTCATATTCATCTTTATCTTTGTTTTTCTAATACAATTGTGTTTATGAATGAAATTGTGAGATATGTTGTTAATAATTTTTCGTTTATAAACCCGATCGAAAATTCGGATGCGAATGCGAATGCGAATGCGATTTCAATTATTATTTCAGTTTTTTTTGTGTTAATTTGTTTTTGTGATTACAATTGAGTTTTTTTTGCTATTAAGTTTGATTTTGTGAATGATAATGAGTTTTTCGATGAGTTAGAAATAGAGAACACGCTATAATTCGCTTTTAATTTTTTAATTTTTATTAAACCTTACATTTTTTTTGTTTTTTAGAAATTTTTTATACAATCCAGTAGGATGTTATTTTAATAATATATTAATTTCTTTTTGCTTTAATAAACTTATAAATATGAAGTTTATCACGATTTTATAATAAAGAATAAATTTATTGTGAAATAAATCCAATGAAACTGATAGAAAAAACTAATTCAGAAAAATTAATAAAAATAATAGTAATATTTTACAGTTTTACTTCAAATGAAACGAACTAAGGTACGATTTTTTCAGAATTAAATTAATTTTTTAAAATAAAATCGTTAACAAAATGATAAAATAAAGTCTCAAAACACCTATAACATCAAATAAAGTTAATAAAGTGTATAAAAACGAATAATTATTGAGGCGGAATTGGCAGTATTTTTTTAACAAAGTGGAACGATAAAATATCACTATCACTATCACTATCACTATCACTATCACTATCACTATCACTATCACTATCACTATCACTATCACTATCACTATCACTATCACTATCACTATCACTATCACTATCACTATCACTATCACTATCACTATCAC
>LSSL01000361.1:0-26443 GCA_001953115.1 Smittium mucronatum | reverse complement strand
TATCACTATCACTATCACTATCACTATCACTATCACTATCACTATCACTATCACTATCACTATCACTATCACTATCACTATCACTATCACTATCACTATCACTATCACTATCACTATCACTATCACTATCACTATCACTATCACTATCACTATCACTATCACTATCACTATCACTATCACTATCACTATCACTATCACTATCACTATCACTATCACTATCACTATCACTATCACTATCACTATCACTATCACTATCACTATATCTAATATATGGGAGTTATTTATAAGTTAGATATTATTACATTGAACAAAAATCAGAAAATAAATCGTAGATTTTAAATTTTTATGAACTTAATAGATAAAAAAGCAAATAAATGAGCCATAAAAAACGCAAATGGAAAATTATTGACAATAGCAATAGCAAAATAAAATGAAATTACAAACGTGTTTGAAAACTCAAACGCATTTACACAAAAATTAGAAAATATAAAAGTATTGGAAATTACATTAAAATTTGCCTTTCCGTTAACAAAAGAAAAGAAAAAATATGAAATAAATTAATAAACTCTTACATACTCAAATCTCAACTTATATATTTCTAAATTTTCGCTTTAGTTACAGATTTTTTTCTAATAGCAACTTATAATTATTTTTAAAAAAACTATTTAACTTATATAACTGAGAATTTCTGTTTTTTGAGCTATTAATAACTTCTAGAAAAACAGCGGTTAATTTTTTAATGATATGTCCCATTAAAAAGTAGTTTTTTTAAGACTAGATTTTATTATATCAAAGTTTGAATTTTTTTATGGTTAAAATTATTCTGATACAAAATTTAATAACAATAATACAAAATTATGCATTTGAATTGAAAAATTATAATAAACTACAAAATTAACAAATGCTTAGGATTCCCGTACAAAAATGGATATTTAAATAAAAAAAAGACAATATTTCGCTCTATTGAATTTTTTTTCGATTATTTAGTGATTCTTTTTCGAAACAGATTCAAGCTTTATCCTTATTGAATATCATTTAGGATTAGAAACTCTTTATCTTCACTAAGAGGCAATAGATTCTTCTTATTTACAATCATGAAAAAATAAAATAAAGATTTGTTAGTTATATAAAAAAAGGATGAAATTGTATAAAATTTTCAATTTCGTATCCAGTAAATGTCAAGTTTTATCAATTTTGAATCTATTTAATAACTTTGTATAAAAATAATTATATATGTATCAATAAGCTAAATTTTTTCAGCTTTTATTAGCTAATTTTTTTTTTATAATTAATTTTCTAAAATGGTTAAAGGTTATATTTAATTACATGATCATTTCGAAATTTTATTTGATAAAATATCAAATTCAAAAATTCATTTTTCCAATAATATAAAACAAAAACTAAGTGAGATATCAAATCACATAGCGTATAAAATGGCTGCCAAAATCTCAAAACAAAATGGGTCTCAAAACAACATGGGTCTCAAAACCACAAAAAATTATGTATTTCTGAATAGAAAAAAGTTTTTTTAACCTCCGATTAAACATTTTTTTTATCAACTTCATTCTTTAAAGGTTTCATTATAATAAATAAAATTTAGTGCTATATTTAGATACTATGAAGTTATAAACATTCAAAATTCCTGATTTATATCTTTTTTACTAGTAGTTATCGCTTCCCATCTCTATTTTACCAAATTGGATGTAGAGTCCATATACATTGCATTGGAGCGCTAAAATACGGTTATCACTTTTTTGAGTGTTATAATGACTTTTACAACTATTTTTTATATGTAAGGGTGCATAAGCCGTGAATTTCAAATCTAAATCATAGAAATCATTTAAATAGGTAAATAATATTTAAAATAATTTTGTGAAAATAAAAATCATACTCCGGAATTTTTTTTCTTTAAATTTATGGAGACATATGTTTATAATTTCTTCATCTTCTTCTGAATTCACTCAGATGCAACAAATTCTTATAATATCTACTTAGATATCAATATTCCGGGGTTTTATTATATAAAATTTAACTATATCTTTAGTTAGATTTAAAAACAGGTCTTTTCCCTTCAATTTTTGAAATATTTTCCATGTAATTAATATTTTGTTAATTATAACTATAGTTTATTCTTCCAAAATAGAAAAATATCTCTAATTTAAAATTTAAATTCTAACAACCTATCAATATGTTATAGCAGTTTTAGAAAGTTGACACATATTTTTGTGCTTTTTCTTGTCAAATTTTTTCGATAATATGTATTTTAAATTAATTTGATGTTAACAACAGATTCCAAACAGTTTCTCTTTATAATCAAATTCATAATTGTTATCGCTAATTTAATTGTTTTTTATTTTACATATATGATTATTAGATATAAATACATTTTTTAATAGTTTTTTTCGGAAAAAAAGGGACTAATACACTATTATAGAATTTTATGACACGAAAGTCCTTTTAAATCCTAAAAAAAACTTAAAATTATGACATTAGAATCATTGAAATAAGTTTGGTCAATATAGAATCATAAAATTATATAAATTGATATATTTAAACAGTCTTTAAGCGCTATTGACCGATCATATTTTTTATAAATCCCAAAAAAAATAGTTGAAAATTGCTTAAATAAACAAATAATATAATTGAATATTTCTTTTTATTGCCCAAAAATAATTTAAAATGATCGAATCAACTCAAAAAAAATTATCGAAGATCACTAAATATAATTTCATGTAGCTCAATTTAGTAGAATTTTCTTATAATATTCGATCATAAAGCAGTAATGTCAAAATTTGCTATTTAAACTCCAATATAATTAATTTTTGACTCATTCTGGGTTCAAATTCTTGTCTTATTCCTATTTTTGTGAACTAAATATTAAAATTGGACCAAATTTTTGAACGATCAAATAATTTAAGGAAATTATTGATTTATCGTTAGCTTTGAAAATAATACGAAGGATGTTTTTCAAATCAAAAATATTTAAAATCCCAATGCGAGTCGCATTTATTTATCATTAGTAAATATTTCACGATTAATTATGTTTAAAGAATTAAATATTAGAAGTTAGTGATATTTTTTTGTGCTAGATCCATTTAATTAGGGGTTTTTTATTGGATTATCAGTGAAATGATAGGGATTATTTCAATTATTTATTTATTTTCTAATAGAAAAAATTATTTAGAACTCACCAATCAAAATTAACAAAAATATTCGATTTTAAATTAGATAAAGTAATGTAAAATAATATTAAAAAAGATTTAATTCAAAATGAACTTATTCAATTTTGTTGATTAGTATATAATCATTTTTCGAAAAAAAATGGTTTATTTAAATAGATTTATATTTATCAAAATAACACAATTTTTCCAATAAAAAAGAACTAATCTTTCTTTTTCGAAGAAAGAATAATGCGAAAACCCCAAAAAAAGACATAGAAACTTTTATATTTTCAAAAAAAAATCTGGATTGAAAGAAGTATTGTTAATACCAAAAGGGAAAAGAATCCAACATTTAATAATATATAGATTCGATGTAAAAACCTTTTTAAATTAATATTTAAAGGAGTATCTGCATCCAGGATTTGGTATTACTAATTAAAAAAGGAAAATTTTATTCTTAGGTGTATCTTCACTTTATTTAGAACTATATGATTGAATTTTTAATTTAAATATTGAATAATTCGTTGAAAACAATATAAATAATGTGGAAGGACAAAAATTATTGTAAAGTTCGTAACATTTAATTTATATTAAAAAAGTCCTAGAAAATAAAAATAAAATGACTATCTCCCAAAAAAGAAAAACGAACCTCTCTTAAAATATAAAATATCTTATTGAGTTTAAAAAAAATTCTATACAATTTCGCAGTAGATTAATCATTTGGAAGTTAGCTTAAAGGATGTACATAAAATCCCAAAAATAAGAGATTTACTTGACATAACTGCAATGGAAAAATTAATAAAATCACATTTAAAAGCGATAATATAACTTCAAATAAAATAAAGATAATCAAATAAACAACTGTTTAAAAATATTGAAGACAAATTCACCAATTTTATGGAAAAAAGCTCATAAAATATTCAAATAATAAATAATAAAAAACCACCGGAAATAAAAGTTTGAGGAATTAAAATGAAAAAATGAAAAAATGAAAAAATGAAGAAAAAAAATTCAAATTCAAATGTTCAAGCATTTATAATATATCCAAGAATTCGACGAAAATAAAAAAAAGTCAATAAAATTCATACGAGGTTTAAAAATTAATGGAGAAGATATAGATCTAATGCCAGAACCATAAATATTTTTACAGAATTATAATAAAATAAAGAAATTGAAAGTTATTGCAGTAAAATTATTATCATTAATAAACAGTCTGAGATTAATAATTTTTAAAATCTGAAGTAAAAAATACTTTTACACAATTGAAACTCTAAAAAAACTATAAAATTTTCAAAATAATAGTAGCAATGCTAGAAATAATCTTAATAATAAAATGTTATATATAATAATAATAAAAACACTTTACTTATGCAAAGAATATTAAATAAATTTCTGATTTAAAAAGCTGGGATAAAATCACAACAGAAGTAATTACAGAGTTTATAACACAGCTGAGAAAAGAAAAATTATCTTTAAATTATGGAATTTTAAAAAAAAAATACCAACGAGAGAAGAAATTCACTAAAATTAAGCTTGCTATACCTCCACAGTGGCTCAAACCCTCATAAAAACTGTAATAATAATAAAAAAAAATAAAAATAAAAACAGAAACTTTAAAGTCGAAAGAAATCGCTTAATATAAAAAAAATCTCGAGGCTTTGATTTTCTTGAAAAAGGCTGTAAGACAATAGATATTTATCTAAATAATCTAACATAAAAAATCTACTAATCATTTGAATGATCAAGTAAAATTTTCAAAATATATTGCTAAAATTTTAATAAATAGAATTTTTAGCTATCGGGAAATATCGGCTATTTCAATAGGAAAATTAAAATATCATTTGTGAGGCTAAAAAATCAAAAATCAAAATCATATAACCTATTTACCTAAATAAAAAATAGAAAAAAATCAACATATTAGAACTTGTAGAAATAAAATATTGGTTAATAAAAATTTAGAAAAAAAGATATTAATAATGGGTGATATTAACTTGACTGAAAAAGAAATATCCCATATTTTCCCTCCAGAAAAAAATAAAATAAATAATGTTTACGATTGCATTCCCAGAAATAAAAGATAATTTTGAAATTATTTGTTAAGCATTTTAAAAACTCGGTTTGAAAATTTTGTATTATTAGGTAAGAGATTTCAAATTCAATGGCTGATCAATTTAAAATTCGAAAGCTTATCATCTTCCAATTGAAAAAATAAGCAAATTAAAATCGAAAAAATTAATTTGAAAATTTATATAAGTATTGAGATAATTTTACAATCTTAAAATGTGAACTCAAATCAGATTAATTATAAAAAACCAATTGGAATAAAGAATATAAAATTAAAGAAAAAAATTATTTCATTTATACTGGCTAAAGCAAACGATAAAACACCATTTTACTTCAATAAAATAAATTATAATATAGATATGTGATTATTTCTCAGAAAATAAAAGAAATAAGGAAAAAATGTGACCAGTAATCAAAAGAATAAGATTTATTTTCATATGGGAGAAATATCCCCACATATCGATTTCATTGATAGAAAGGACCGCTAAAATAATTATTTCTTTAAAGTTTAGGCAAGCGTAAATTGGTACATTTGATTTTCATTTCAAAAAGTTTTTTTATTTCATTGAAAAAATTCTCCTCCGGATTAAAAATTTAGATATATAGAGGCAAGAGTTTTAAGTTAGAGCCAAAACCATATATAGATTGATTTTTATTGTTTGTTTTTGAATTACAGAATTATCTATAAAAATACAAGAGAATTTTAATTATTGATGACTGACTAGTTTGGAAATAATTTCCAAAATAAGTTCTGTAAAAAATTCATGATATATCAAAGTCGTGTGATTTTTAGCAGTATGAGTGTGAAGTTTTTCCCTCGATTTTTAGATAAAATAAATGATGCTGTAGTATCAATAAACGAGATAGCTCTATTTATTCTTGATTTTAAATTTAATCCGGATTATTCGAGAAAAAATAAGTTATCCCTTTCTTCTGGAAGGTTTAATGAAAAAAATGATGAGTTATCTGTTTTTTTATTATATTATAAGGTGAATTAACCCTTTATATAAGCAAATATCCTTTTTTTAATCCTTTTTAACTTTTTTAAAGCGTTTTCTACAGAATATTTTGAAACATTATCCCATAATTTCTAAAAGGTTCATTATTAATTTTTTTTTTTATGTGATAAAGGGATTACTATTCATGTTAAACATAATTTTATTTAAAAATTAAAAATTAATCTTTAAATATCTTGTAAAGCTCGGGGTACTCATAGTTTTTCTGTGCCTTGTGTATCAATTTTTAGTTCATTATCTTCCCCAATTTATTTGAAAAATCTTCATTTGTGTTTTTCTTTTTGACTATTAGCCGTCTCGATGCCCATTATTTTTTATCCAAACTATCGGAATCTTCTGTAAATGGCCCATTATCAAACACTCTATAAAAAAATATCTGACTAATACCCTGTTTCAGTATTTTAAAAATATTTTCTAAAGTACGATTTTTAATTTATTATATCTGACGTTAAGTATAATTTTTATTAATCTTACATATGCTTTTTAAACATAGAAAATGCACCTAGACTTCAAAAATCAGGTACGTTATATTTTGAAATTTTTTGAATTTTTATAACTTCAGCTCGTGTGTGAATATTTTCCTATTATAAAATAACCACAACACTTTGTGAAAATTTCATTTTGCATTTTAGTAAATTCTCATATTTTCGATTTTAAATTGATCATTTTTTCAATTGGAAAATGTTCTGCTTTTTAATTTTAAATTAACCATCCATTAGATTTGAAAGTGCTCAATAAAGAGTAGAATTTTTTAAAATATATTCATAAGATATCCGACCAATAATTGTAAAATTCTCATTCATTAATGGAAATTATAATTGATAAAGTTAACAAATACATTAAATACAGGTAATTATAAGGTCTAGCTTCAAAAAAAAAAAATACACCCAGTAAGAATGCACCTGTATATATAGATCAAGGCTTGATAATATGTTTATTCATAACATTGACTTAGATAAATTATTTACCTAAAGCGTAGCTTCAGAATAATTCTCAAATTATATTTATTACATATAAAATTAGCCATTAAATGGAAAAAATGAAATATAATCCAAAATTGGAAACCTGGAGTCTTTTTAATATCGATTGATACAATAAATGGAGAAATTACGAAAATTTTAAAAATTAAATTTACTAAATTAGAAGAATGGGCCCATAAAAAATCCAAAAAGCAAAATGCTGTATATTTTTTATTTAAAAAATAATTTACAAATTATAGAGTCATTTAGGGTAAAGATAGGTTAACGTTATATAAATAGGGTGGTCATATTAAGCGTTATCATCTTTATTAGATAATAAAGCGATATTTCAAATGCCCAATTAATTCTTTTTTAAAATAAATGAAACTAAAAAAACATAATTGGAATATTCGTCGAAAGTAGCTAATATTTCATCCTTATCATTTTTTTCAAAATTATTTTTGCCTTAAGTTTGAGCTTAATGTGACCACACTACTCATATAATATTAAATAATATTCGACCTAAAGGGTTCGATCAATTATAAATTCTAATTCGTAGGTCGGTTGCATTAAGTTGATCCTGAGACAGCACCCCAGCAGTGATATCATTTTTGGCTCTACGATTTAAGCGGTAATTAGTGTCTAACATATCTTAATTCGATAAAATCGCGTGTGAAACTATATTTTTTGCTGATATCCCTGATTTAGCTGCTAATTCTCTGCGATAGCTCATACCTTGATTATGGAAGTGTTTGAAGCGCATGGAATAATCACCGAAGGATTTTATATATTTCTGGTAATTCTATTCATTAACAGTGATAGACAATTATTTTTATTGTTTCTGAATAACACGTTAACAATGATTATAGTGTTTTTTGAGTGTGAGGTTAAACACTGTTTTTATTCCACCTTTTTTATATAAACCGAATATGCCACTCTAGAAAACAATCTAGGATATGGGTATTGATTAATTTCGTTGTAACTCTCTATAAACTTACCTTTATACTTCTACTTATATACCACTATTAATAGTTTAAGTATCTCATTTTTGATAATTTTTTTAGATCCATTTAAAATATTGGCATCTATCGCTCCTAAAAATGAGTATAGACCTAATAGTCAACATTATTTTGCAATTAAAGAGGAATTTCCAAGTCAATCGTTCTTTCACATTCTCTGATTTTTGATATTTATGGTGAAATATAAAATATTGGTCTAAAAATGGCTTTATCTCAGCATCCTTTAATGCATGTAAAAATCATTTCAAGCATTATGTATTTTCTACAGCTTCTTAATCTGATAGAAAACTGATTATAAATGATTTTTGGGTTTTTATCATATTCACGCTGAAATTTCTTGCAGAAAGTATATCCGTTGAGTGGTTTACGATGTGGCTCTCTTGCACCATTGATGCTTTATTATCACTGATTTTCCTGTTTAAAAATATATTTTAACGTAGAATATTGTCTATATGTACGATTTGCTTCTCGTTGGTTTGAAAGGAAAATTTTAATGGAAATGTTTAAGAGAATTTTGGGTTTGAGGATGCCCCGCTGATCATTCAAGCTATTAGAATCCAGTTATTGTTTGTGCAAAATGGATATTTTCCTCTTTTTGAATCCATAACCACTGTAATTGCCTAAAGGATAATTTTTTGTTCATTCAATAGTTACAAAAGGTCCGGGTAACATAGTTCAATCTTCCACAATGTAGCAACTAGAATAATTTTAAGACGTTCCCACTTCATCCTGTCTAAAAACTGAGACATTTGGTTCAATTTTAAGCAGCAGTAAGAGTTCAAACACTTCATTCAGTTTTAATCAAGAGAATTCTGGTGTAATAATTCATGTCTAGTAAACAGCTAAAGTAGCTTCTTACATTCTTATTGGATATTGAGGAAAAAATATATGCAAAATTTGTTTTGTACAGATATGTGATAGCTTTTTATACCTGATTTGTCAGTAAAAATCCTTTTTTAGAAGAAAATATATTATTAGAATCTTATTGGCTTAAATTTATGAGATTTATGTACCCTTTGAGCGGGTATTTGTCTCCAGGAAATGTTTCAATATTCGTTCCAAGATCTCCAATAAAACTGAGAAGATGTTTCCACCCATATTTCGATTTATGAAAGTGCTGTTTTATTTTTTGAATAGACTAATACTGATCTTCAAAAAAAAATTTTAAGCATCAGACCAAAACATACCTTTAAAAATTCTTTAGATTTGATGTGCATCAAAGCCTCTGGTGGGCTTTACATCATTGAATATAAGTTTTATCACACAAAAAACACCCGTTATGTGTGGCTTGTGACTATAAAGATCTCGATATATAGATTTTCTGTGATAAAAGAGAGACCATTCCATGCTTTGATTTGGTGTATTCAAAATATCAGATTTTGGCTTGTAGGTTCCGATAAATCCATAATCAATTATCATGATCGGGCTTCTGACAAACAGTCGTTGTTTCAGCTCTATAACTCTCCTTAAAATCAATCTCCTAAGAAGAAGGGATACTGAATTTTTTTTCTTTTTGCAGATAATGCTTGAAATACGCTTCAATTTCGTTACTTTGGATTTCTTAATTTTTCTATCATCTCTTCTAAAGCTCCTGGTATTTAAAAAGAGTACCTTGTGGGTCATATCGCGTGAATTTATAGTCATAACCAAGTTGTTTATTTTCCGAGAAGTAATAATACCGATTTTTACAGTTTTATTTTTTATCCAATTTCCAAGAGTTTGGTATGAGCCAGGTTCTTGTTTGTCAGGAATTGGAACTTAGATTCTTTGATTATAATAAAATCTTATAAGTTGGCTGAGGCCCTTATTCTTTTCGCACTCGCCCATGATAGCATTGGAAGAATGACCTTAGTGTAAAAGCTTGGGATTAATGAGAAGCCTAAATGATGTAACCTGAATTAATATTTCCTTCTATTTCAGAAAAAAGTCAGGAATATCTTGCGTGATTTTATCCTGAGGATATTCATGGAATAATCATGCAGTTTTAGTGATGACTGTAGCTCTTCGTTCATAATAGTCCAAATATATAGGAGAGAGGCTCCGTATAGAATATTCCTCTTTCCACAAGAGTTTTTTCTATTCAATTCCAATGATGCTCTGAAAAAGCTTGTATTTTTCGGTATAAACAAAGAATTTCAGTAACCCTCAAAATATTTTTTCTAAAACCCTCAATATTTTTTTGAAAAAATTGAGAATATATATTCCTTTATTTTTTTTTTCAGGATTCAAGTTTTATCCTCCCCTTGTTGCGAATATTGTGATTTTTTAAATTTTGTGACCCCTCAAAGATTGATTTCCACTTAAGGACTCATCCCAAAAATTTAAAGTGTTTTTTTAGTAACGGGGCGTGTTTAGATGACTGAAAGCCATCAAAAATTCTTGTTTTACGAATTTTTCCCCTTCCGTTTCCCTATAAACCTCTCTTAATAGAATTATAATCCTATAATGGGTTAGAAAGCCATTATCTAAGATTATTTTTGCATATAGCCTATTTTCGAGTCTTTTAAATACAATATTGAAGATTTCTAGGTGTCCCCAAAAATGGGGGGTGGGAGGGGTTATCGCTCCGCATATTATTGAATCCACTTTTCTCGAATCTTATTTTATTTTAAATTATTATTTTGAGCATGGTTATTTTTTGGGAGGCTTTAAATGCTGCTCCCGAGTTTTGAGCTGTGGGAACATTTCCTTAGTTATTGATTTAAATGGCATATTCTAGTACCCCGAAAGAGCTTCTAGGTACTCAATAGGTTTTTTTTTTTTCAAGTCATAAATTAGTAATTTTTTTACTTCATAATTTTTCTCTTCCGAATTTATAACTTTCTTAGTTTTATAATGAAGATTCATGTCAAGACATTGTTTAATAAAATTTCTAGTGTTACTTTCGAAGCCTTTTATCAATTAGGTTTTTTATTTCTTTTGAGGAACTAATAAGAGTATTAATTTTTGTACACATCTCAAGTTCAAATAAGAAAAAAGCTAAAATGATTTAATGAAAAGGAAATTTGATTTGGGAAAAGTGGTACCTTGTTAAAAAAAATTATAAATGATTTGAAGAATAGTAATATTTAATTCTCGGAGTTACATTCAATTATAATAAGCGTAAAAATGATTCGATAAAAGACCAAACAATCGATAAGTGAAATAAATTTTAATCGAAAAAAAGTAAAATTTTTTTGGGGAAAACATATTTTTGATACAAAATCCCATTGAAATCTCAAAGAATTTTTTCCCCCAAAGTTTAGAATAAAATATAGAAATTATTCTTATATACAAAAAAATAACTATATAATGCTTAATAATAACTAAAAAAAAGGTTTTATTGATCCCATTTTAATTAAAATATGCCGTAAAAAAACAGTTTTAAAAAGGCTATTTTATTTAAGCTTAGTTTTTTTAAAAAAATAAGATTACTTTTTTGCAATGACAAGCTGATTTTTAGTACAGTGTTTTCAGAATTAAAAAAAATGCCATAAGACATTATTTTGGTATAAATTCTCAAAAATAATTTTAAACTGTATCTATTTAACAGATTTTTAGAAAAAATTTTGAGCTAAAAAAAACTTCATTTTTAAACTTGGTAAAATTTACAATAAGAGTATTTTTATCTTCAATAAAGCCTGTTTTGTTAAAGATAATTCAAAATATTTCCAAAATCATGGATGTAAACGAAAAAAATAATGTTTCCTCAGTGCCAAATACCTATGTTATTTATAAAAAACGCCCCCAATCAGTTAGGTCTGAAATGATTGATTTATATAAAAATAGTGATGATTTTTAAGGACAGAAGTATGCTCATAATGTCTATATTTTAACTTAATATAATTGGATAAGATATAAACGGGTATAGCCAAAAAGTAGAAGGTGAAATAGATGTGGTTCCAGTGATTCGTACGAAGAACACTAAGGTTTTTCGATGTCTAAAATTATTTAAATCGTTTTTATACTCCCAAAGAGCCGAAAAATTATATATATAATATGATTTTTTTTAGTGTGATATCATAAAGTAAACTTGAATTTAAACTTGAAAAAAATAACCTAAAAAAAAACTAATATATATTCAATCTAAATAAACTCGACGGAGTAATAATTAAAAAGAAAGAAATACTTATTAACTTATTTGAGATACCTAGCACAGAAAAGTTTTCATTTTTATTTTTGAAATTAATTTAAATTTATTAATTAATAGAAGATATATATGGACCATTAAATGGACATGGAGTGGTTGTAAAACTACCAAAAACCAGGGGAACTAATGTTCATATGATAGATTCATTACACTCAAATTTAGGTCTTATATAATTTATATCAGAAATAAATAGCTAAAAAATTAGTTGATTGTAACGCCCTAGTCAGAAATTTGATATAAAAAATGTATATTTAGGAATATATAAATCCAAAAATATTGCTTCTTCCGAAAAATCCAAATCTAATCTGAAAATAGATGAATTTATGCGTAATTTTACTGGGAAAAAATTATTTATTTGATTCCATACTTCCCCATACTGATGCTTTTTATAACGTGAGTTTATTCATTAAATAATAATTTTTTTTTTTATAACGCAAATTGGGTGGTTAGTATCGGATATCCAAATCAATAATGCTCTAATTTGAATGGGAAGCAAAGAATATCGACAAAACGATAAATAAATTATATGGGATCCTCACCCGTGAAATATATCAAAATTTTATTTCACACATGCGATTATTTTTCTTGACGCATTTAAGTTCGTATAAATGTAATTTTTCTTATACAAATTCTAAACTTGCAAAAAATACATACCCTTTTACCAAATTATTTTTTCATTTTTTCATTTTTATTTATTCCATTTACAATTTTTCGGCAAATTTCCAGATCTTTTTCAATTTTATTATAATTTTTGTAACTCCACTAAATTAAATATTAGTATTATTCAAACCATTTATACTTTTTTTTTATAATTTGTATCGCTTTTACTCGATAAAACACACTTTTTATCAAAAAATTTGTAATTTTTTCCAATTTGACTTAAAAAAAATTAGTCACAGGGCTTTATAAATTTCTGCAGTGAACTTAAGAACCAATAGGCTTTTTTTACTGTTCATGAGCTGATTTTATTCCGTTTAATTTTAATAAAAAAATTCTTATTAAGTATTGGGGAAATTTTATTGATAGTAGTTATCAATTCATTGAAATACTTTTAAGACAACAACAAAGAGCATCATTCCAATTATCTTCAATCATAGGTAACCTAAAGAAGCCTTCTTACAAAAGAACTCAGAGCTTCTATAAGCTCTGATTACTCAGCTAGAAGTATAAGTGAATTCAGCTAGTAAAAAACTTATAGTTTTCCTGTATTTGGGGGGTTTTACCTCAACAAAATTTAAAAATTCCAGCTAGTTTTTGGTTACTTTGAGGGTATCTATATTCATAATATTTTTTTAAATTTATAATTTAAATAGGCAAGATATAAATATTTGTGGATATCTTTCTAGCCTGTATAATAATTTCGAGAAAGAAAAGATGATAAAGATAACATATTTGGTACTTTATACTAATATTACGATTTAATTTTTTAAAATTCTCTTTTTAATAAGATTTGATTTCTTTTATAAAGTTCACTAAATTATAAAATAAAAGATAATAATAATTAATATCACCGCCCTATGATTTATAATAGTTTCAGAATATGTAAAAAGGCTTTAGAGTGATATTTTCATGTCATATTTATTAAAAAATTAAATACGTATTTTTTTTCAGCTAATAAAATTCAAAAAATAAATTTATTTCAAGGGCTTTAAACAAATTTCTGATCTTTTAAAAATTTTATACTTGTTATCTTGAAAATTTATGCAAAAAACATGACTTATTTATTAAATTGTGTATAATAAATTATATTCATGGAAATCTTATCAATTAAAGCACAAAAAAAAAAGAATATTAAATTTATTGAATAATTTTAAATACAGAAATAGTTTTTGGATAAAGATTAAATACAAGAAATTTTAATTATTTCCAAAAACTCTTACACATATCCAAGATAAATTCAAAAGAATAATCGAATTTAGGAAAAAATTTTATTAAAATCAATAAATTTTATCTAACCATTTATTTGGGGTAATATATTGGGTGTTAATAACGATTTTCAATTTGACCCCCGACTTGGGATTATTATTTTTATAATTTTAAAGCATATCATTAGAATAATTATATATATCAGTTGTTTTTATTTCAGCAATTTTTTTTATCAAATATATACGCTAGTAGTTGGTTTAATATAACAATAATGGTTACATTAATATAAATTAATATGAACTGTAAATATTCAAAAACTCTAGATGGTATATTATATCGAATTTTTTTTATTAAAGTCTAATTAAAGTACTTTAATATTATTATCAAGACTTATTGTCTCTAAATACCAATCCAAACAAGGATTATGCTACGGATTTATCCATTTAGTTGGGGGAAAAAAACATTACTAACCCATATTAAATAGGGTTTAAAATTTTTAAATATACAGCTAAAAACATCCCTTTTAGAATTTTTACAACTTATTTCACAAAATTTTCTACAGTAAAATTAAAATAAAACATAGAAAGTCGAATTGGCAGCAATTTTTTGATTCGATTTTCTAATTTGATCAAAATTTATTTAAAAAAATATTGAAATTTTGGTTTAGGATGCTTTTACCATTCTTTCACCAAATTTTAAATTAAATCAGCCTCTCTTCCTATATAAAAATATGGTTTTATCCAGGGAATGCTAAACCACCATTCCCACTAGAATATATACGAAATTTAAGAGATATAACTTTTTGAACCAATATAATCAGTACTACAAAAGGGGTTTCAATTTTCTTTCAAATAAATTATTCTAATAATAGGTTTCTGAAAAATCATTTTTATAGTACAATTATTGTATTTTATTTAAAATTCCAGTGTACCTCATAAAAGCTATCTGCAATCAATGGATTGATTGGTATGGCTTTATCTCAAAGAAATTTTAAACCTTAAAAATATCTTAAAAATAAATTTATTCTTAATTCGATAACCCAAATTTAAATGGCTTAAAATAATTTCTTGAAAATATGTTGCTTATATTTTTGAGGTAGTTAGATTGGAATTTTATTTATTTTTAAAAACATTACAGTGTCATATATTGTTAGATCGATTCTTCCAAAAAAGTAGTCATAACCGTGGTATAATTTAATTATTGTTATTTTCCTCAATTCAAAATGCAAAAAAGCTCAAGCCTGAGTTTGAAGAAGTTATATAGTATATATAATAACATAAAAGTTATTTATCTATAAAATAACTCTATAATTCAAGTAAAAACGTGTGCATTTTTTGTATAAAACTGAATCTGAAAAAAAGATTTAATTCTCAAAAATTAATGCTTACGTAAATAGAAAAAATACTGAAATAAAAAGCAACTGATATATATCATTATTCAAATGGTATGTACTAAAACTATATAAAGAACAGCCTCGATTTGGGGATCAAAATAAATCGCGATATTAACGTCCAATAGATTAAACAAATAAATGGCTAGAGAAAATTTATCGATTTTAATGAAAAAATTGCTTAAATTCGGGTATATTTTTTAAATTCATCTTGAACACGCTTAAAAGATCTTAAAAACCGGTAAAAGACTTTGGAGATAAATAAATTTTTTTTTTTAATAATTAAACCCAAATTCTGTACATAAACCAAGAAAAAAAGACGAAATGATTTACAAAAAATATCAATTTTGTGCCAAACAATTCTTTTAACAGTTTATAGATTAAAAAATAATAATTAAATTACCTTTCTTTCTTAGCTATGCATTTTAAAAGAAATTATTCCCAGCAACCTTTTTTCAAAAAATAAAATAAATTATAATGGATTTCGAATCTTTTTGATTTGAGTATTGATCCGGGGCTAAAATCACAGTTTTTATGGAACAAGGCTACCTCCGCTAGTATAAATATAAAAAATCTCAAAATAATGTGGCGAATTTATTAATATTTATTAATACTATCATATTTAATTTTTGTATTAATAGTATTTAATAAAAAATGTGGTTTAGGAATGAAAATTTAGAGATAAAGTATAATATGGACGTAATATTGGAAATTTTGGCATTTAATTATCGCCCATAAAAGTGGATATATTAATATCTATTTAAAGACAAATATAATGAAAATATAAGCTAATTGTATAAAACTGCCCATAATATTAATTAACACACACACACTTCAGTTTAACTGATTTAATATTAATAGAAGAACATTTTTCTTTTGTTTGAATCAAAAGAAATCGATTGATTTGATAGATCCATCCATCTAAATTAATATCAATCTAATTTAAATTTAAACATTCTGTAACAAATATGTTTATTTTCCATATACCTTTAAATTAAAGACATATAGCATAATTATTGCGCACCTGTGATTTTAACGTATATAATTTCAATATGTGTGGATATACCAATAATAAATCATTTCTTTTACAAATTACTCAATGATCTAGGCACCCAAAGGTTTAAAATGTAATATATCAGAATACGTAAATTCTACAGATAAAAACAATAGTGTTTAATCAGAATAAATATTTACGCTGGTATAAGTTTTTTCTAAAATACATTAATATTAACTCATTTTTACCACTTCTAACACCGCTTATTGGTCGTTTTCTGATTTTTGCCTGGTATAAATTCTGGAAAAGTGCTTTTTTCTTTTTTTATATAAATATAAGCTTCTATTAATCATTCACTGTAAGTTTTTTTTCTAATTGGTCATTTGAAAATAGTTTCTACAAAAAAAGTGGTCTGAAGATACTAATAATTAAAAATTTATTTATCTTCAATTAAAACTCATAAATTTATTAATGTTACACGATTTAATAAAGACATAAAATTTTTTACACAAAAGTTCAGTTGAACAAATAGAAAATCATAAAAATTCGAAAAGATCTTATAGTCGCTTGTAGAAGTCTAAATTAACTTATAGTGTTTGTGCGTGAAGGGGAGCGTTTAGCTGTGGCACTACACCCATGGCTCCTCAATCGGAGTATTGACCTATTTATTTATTAGCGGCGATTATCGTAAACAAATATTATGCGATAATCATATATAATAGTTTATGCTCGCGTATGTATATATAACTATTAAAGAAATGCATGAATAGGTAAAAACTATAAAAAGGGAGTAGATCTTGTTTTTATTTAGGAGATGTTTTTTTGGAGGGGAAATAAAAAAAAACACATTATTTTTATTAGTCACAGTCGGGTAAATATCAATATCAAATAAAAATAAATTTTAGCTTAAAAATTCTGAAATCCATTTAAAAAATGATTAAATATTAAAAATATACTAATTTATTTTGAAATCGCTTAAATTTATTGAAAAAATACTATATTAAGCAAAAGTTACCAATTTTCCTAATCCAATACCATATTGATGTCACACAGGGAGTAATTTTTCCAAGAAATTTACTAAAAATAGACTAATTTTCAAACGAATAATAATTTGAATACAAACTGATTACCCCTGTGTTTCATATGTATTTTTTGGATTGAAAATAAAAATACTATACTTAAATAGTAATTATGGATTCAATTTTATAATCGAGCTATTGAAATAATCGGTCGAAGGCATTTCATTTTACAAAATTTGGAATGCAATTCATAGCAATAGTTAAAATTCACTACAGAATATAGGGAAAAATTCCTCTTCAACCTTTCATCTCAACAAAATCCTAACCCTACCCACCCCTCTCAGACTTGTTTACTCTCGAACCCCCCCCTACTCTCTTTGTATTAGTTTTATCAAATCCCTTATTTCCCATCCTTATCGCCCCTTGAGACTCTCACCATTACTCATCCCCACTCCCAAGTCTTACTGTCTAATATTAAACTAATCACATTTTGTCTACTGAAAGATTATTTTATGCTTTAACAATGGAAAGTTTTTTTTTAACCCATATTTAGCCTTTTTTTGTTAATAATATTTGTAGTAGCTGAAATAAAAATTGTTTGATGGTATTTAATGAAAGGGCAATGTTTTTGAATCTTTCTATAAAACAAATCAGAACTGGTGTAGCTTATTATTTGCAAATACTTGTGATTTAGTAGCTAGAGTTATTATGGTTATAAGCGCTTGGAGTAATCACGAATGCCTCCTAAAGAGATTTATCTAGCTCGCTCCAAAACTTGAGTTTCTAGATTAGATTTAATAAATTACACCCTACTCTGAATTTATATTTTACTTTTAAAATTTTGAATTATCTCATTTTTCAAAATTATGATAATAATGAATGGATAAAGAGTATGTAGCTTTAAATTCGCAAAAATAATGGCTGTTATGTTTATGTTTATATAAATTATCTATAGCTACTTTCTTTAGTTTTATTAAATCCAAAAATCATTTTTTCTTTTAAAATTTAACCTCTATAGATTTTCAATTCTCTAATAAAATAAGAATCGATTTTATAGCTTGAAATGTGAAAAGAATAGTTAGTCTATTTTTATTAAATCTCTTGGCAAAATTACGCCCTGTGTGACATCAATATTGTATTGGTTTAGGAAAATTAGTATGCTTTTGCTTAATATAGCATTTTTTCGATATATTTAAGCGATTTCAAAATATTTTAGTATATTTTTATTACTTTACCTTAAAAAAACAATGTTTAATTATTTATCCTACTTTCTTTTGTTTTCTTAATCCATATAGAATTAAATTTAGTTGCAGCTCCAATTGGATATAGATCATTAACATCTTTTTGCTTCAAGTCATAAATGAAGGATTTTTTTCAGGCCAGAATTTTTTTAGTATGTAAACAATTGGACACAATAATATTTAATTATAACCGAGTCAATAAAAATGGAAAACCATACTATCCAAGATAATATTTCCACACTTTGTTAATAGAAAATTTGTTTTTTATCTACATTATCCAATATTTTGCACATTATCATAACAATCTATATACAAACTAGGCAAGCTGTAAAAATTTAAAAGGAAAGTGTATGCTCTCAAAGAAGATCTCCCAAATCAGACATGTATATTTGAGTATGTTGAAGAAACAGCCAATAATTTATTTGAGCTCGAGATTATAAATTTTTTTTTAGATCCTACAGAATCGAATTATAGATTACTTTTCACCTTTATCTTTTAACCCTTTCCAGACCCAAATTTGTACCTAACTCCTATTTGTATGTATTAGCTATTTCAATTATATCGAATTTATTTATTTATCCAATTATGTTCGAATATTAATTATTTAATGCTAACATTGGATGAAAAATGAAGGCTAATTGTTGTATCATCGGCCCTGAAAAAGTTTAAAATTTGAAAATAACCAATTAGAGAGCATATATTTCCAATACGTTTAGCTAACATCCCCCTGATTCGAAGAATAAATATAAATATAAGCCAATAAAATAATGGATCAAAATTTTTTTAACACAAACTCCGCGTTGTATTTCGAAGTCGAAATGTCATCTGATTTTTCAACCTGGTTAAGAACTGGGAAAAAAACGCCCTTCAAATTTTTTTTCATTAAGTCTTTCATATCCAGAATTGCTAATGTTTGAGATAGCTTATTTATTAATTGGAACAGCATTCCTTTTAAATAGCTCTTATCTAATCCATAAACTAAAATGGCTCTGTTTCCAGCTAAAAATTACGGTTCATTCTATTTTTCCAAGGATTAGAGTCAGTTAATTATAATGAATTATTATTTGGCAAATAGTATACATAATATAATCTGTTGGATAGCTTTTGCAGTAATTATTAGCAATTGGCTAAACTAAGTACAGTATGGGTTTGTCTCCAAAAAGACTGAATCGGAGGGTCATTTATCCTGGATGATTCTAGACAATGATCCAGCAATATTTACTTTTGATCCACAAATGAAATTTTTTATAGGAATCACAAAAAGGTAAACCTAATCAATTTAACAATTTTGGCAAATAGGAGTGCAAGTAAGTTTGGGCCATTTGACTAATTTCAAACTAAAAACGAGTGAAATTTGTGGCCAAGATAATGAATGACTGAGAATATTTTCAAGTAAAGTATTTAAATAGAATCTGGATTATAATATAAGGACCCTCTAATAATTAAGTTCCACATTAGATCTATAATTCAGAAAGTAAGGTACTGAGACTTACCCGACTTACTCCCATTGAACATTAGTTTATTTAGTAGTTTTCAGACTAGTTAATCACTCGGTAGCAGGAGTATAATCACATAAAAATATGAGTCTATCAGAGCAAATTCATCCCAAGCTTTCTGAAGATACCCCCATTCTTGAGCAGTCTTCTAATTCAGACGTCCTTAAAGAACAGTTAGGCGATAATATCCTTTCTGAATCACAAGAGGAAGAATTAGTTGCTCCTCAAGAGATCAAGCCGATTAAGGTAAAAATTCAGGCGCCTAATGGCTCTGAGATAGATTTGCAACTCATCGGATCCGAGCTTATCCAGGAGGTGAAGCAAGTAGTTCTTCAATCTCCAGAAACCATCGAATACTCTTGTTTTGAATTAACATATCTCGGAGTTACCCTCGAAAACTATCAAACTGTTATCGATGTTGTGAATCATGTTCCAAGAGATTCGGAATCCGTAATACAAGATCCCATTGCCATTTCTGAATTATCCCAAGATCTATCTTCGTTTGATTACGATAGTGTATATGTTCTCGTAGTTAAAGAGAAGAGATATTCTGAGCGCGATGCTAGAATTCATATTTCTCGTATGAAAGATTTGCTTGAAGGTGCTCAGCAGGTTTCGGACAATAAATTTAGCATCGACGTCGGAACTACTCTGTTATCAACCATCAGGGAAAATATTATCGGTAAGCCTAAATCCGGAAAACAGTCTTCAGCTTCAGTTAATACTTCAAAACAATCAAAAAGAGGTCAGAAGACAAAATCTTCTAAAATCAATAACTCATCTGAAAACACCAAAAAGATAGGATTAGCTTCAGATAAAGATCAAACTGCCAAAAAAGTCAAAGTTAAGAAATACTTTTTGAACTCTAACCCACCATTATCTACAATTTCCAGTTTACCTTGGAGAGTTAAAATAAGACCCGAGCAATGCTTGAAGTCCTTCTGTCTTTCTGGGTGGAATCCTGTTCGTCCTGACATGTACCAAAAGGGCTACCTTTTCTATTTGCAAATCACTACTTTAGAGGGTGTCACTTACCAAATTAGCTCTACAGTAAATGGATTTTATGTTAATAATTCCACTTCTCACAAGTTTGATCCTTCTCCCTCTACTCCTATTAGAGAAGCACACTCCTTAATTTCATTACTCAGAAAGCTCTCACCACGATTCACTAAGTCTTTTGAAAGCTTGCAGAATAGCGTAAATTCATTGTTACCTCTTGAAACTGTATCAATAGGATCATGCAATCAAACAACATCCCCATGGGTTGTTCCTCTTCTTAACGAAGGTGTTTCACCTTCCGAAGAAGAGCGCCTCAATGATTTAAGCAATCTTCAACAATTTCTTCTTAAAATTGGTTCCCGGGGATCGGATTCTATCAGAGATTGGAATGAAGAGCTTCAGAGCATAAGGGAAATGGACACTTCTTCCCAAAACGAATATGAAGGTGCTCTCAAAGATAACCAAATGTTGGTTTGGCAAAATGAATTCACAGAGGCTGCTATTTCTGGAGCTATTGCCGTGGTTGATAATGATTTAATACCTCTTAATCCCGCTGAATCACCAGAACAGCATATTTATTTGCGTGAAAATATTTTTTTCTCCAAGGCCAATGATTCTAGGGATCTTTTTTCCAAGCTTGGAGGTAACGACGCTGCAATGGTGGCTGCTTCCAAGGATGTCGAAGGTGTCCAACTCTTAAATGGTCTAGATGTCAAAAGCTTATATCAATTGGGTACTGTTTTGATAGATTATAGGGGTTCTCGAATTGTTGCTCAGACCATTGTTCCTGGAATTTTACGTGTTGAGAATGAAAATCCTGTTGTTTATGGATCCGTAGACAATGGAATAACTATAAAGTCTGACCCCGATTTTCATAAATTATTAGAGCCAGTATCTAACCAGCTTCGGCTTAAGGAACATGAAATAAAGGATGGTGAAGGTGTTTCTCACACTTTGTACACATCACTTGATGTCAAAGGAATTAAGGGAACCGACAGTCGTTCTTATCTAGTAGATTTGTTTCGGATCTTCCCCGTGGATTCTGAATTTATGCGTCTTGAATGTAGCAATCTTGATCCTGCTGAATTAACCCCTGCTGAATTAGTCAATAAGGAAGATATTGAAAAAACTGACTCTGATTTGCCTAATTACCCCCATAAAATTGTTCTTTTAAGAAATGAGCTTCTTACCTCTTATTGGGAAACCTCTGTTCGCAACCAAGTTAAGGAAATAGTGGAGAAAAAAGCATCATCTTCTCAAACTTTAAAAGAAACTTCAAATCCCCAACTTGAATCCGGTGATGATAAGGTTCCTGTGGAAAGTTCTAATGATGTCTCTAAGAACCCTGAGCTAAAATCCAACCCATCAGATTTATCTAATTCCCAGAAATCAGATCTTGAGTTGGCTCGAGAGCAAGTTTTAGAGTCGATCGTTTCATTGAATCAAGACGCATTCGTTCCAATCGCATCTACAGATTTGAACAGGGAGTTTAACTTTGATGCTTTTGAAAAGGATAAAGTTTATGTTTCTAAGGCATCCCAATTTTTGAGAAATGAAGTTATACCTGGATTTGTTAATGAACTTATTATTGCAAACCTTGCTCCAATAACAGGAAAATCTTTAACTAGACATATGCATAGTAGAGGTATAAATATGAGATATCTCGGTATTATTGCCAAAAAAATTCCCAAGGATACCAATTCCACACTTGCTGTTTACCAATTGATCGTTAGAGAGATGATAACCAGATCAGTCAAACACATGATCCGTGATCTATTTAAGAAGGTTCCTGATTACACTTTGCATTCCGCCATCTTTACTTACATCATTAACTGTTTATTCTCTATTGATGTTTCAAATTTGCCTGAATTCAATCCGCTAAAAAGTCTTATTGATAAGCTTTCTATTTCTACAAACACTGATGTAGTCAACAATATCAAGAAATTGGTATCAATTAGATTTAGGTTTGATATGGGAGATAGTTGGGTTGAAGAATACGTGTCTTCTAATAAAAGGATAATTCTCAGAGAATCATGTTTGAAGTGTGGTGTTCAGATGATTTTGAAGAATTATGATAGCGTTTTCTCAAACAAGACAGAAAAATCACAACTTATATTTAATGATTCAAAGATCTCAACAGCCAATGTAGAGTCTGACATAGGTCCAAAAAAAATTGCTAAAGAGCTTTCGTATCTGATCCCGAATGATGTCTTAAATTTTGTACCCCTTGTTAGAGTAGCTGGGTCACCTGTTTCATTGCCGTCAGAAACTCTTGAATTTGGAAGATCTATGATAGCTGAAGGCAATAAGGAAATGGGCCTTAGTCTTTTACATAACCTGTGTCTTTTCCATGAGCAGAAATGCGGAAACCTCCACCCTACTACAGCCAGGTGTTATGCGGATCTAGCTACAATCTATCACGAGTTGGATGAAAATAGTACAGCAATTGAATTAATGCACCAAGCTATAGTGGCAAATGAAAGATCATCTGGTGTTGATGATACTGAGACCATTTATAATTACTTGAATTTGGCAATGTTTGAACATGCCAATAAGAACACAGAACTTGCCATAAATTATATTTACCACGCTTTAGATCTGTGGAAACTTGTGGGTAGTCTTAGTCATCCAATATTGTCAGTTATTTATAGTAACCTGGCTGCAATGCATCAACAATTGCTTGTCGACGAATCTGCCTCCACAGTTAGCTCAACCGCCAATAAAACAAATGATTCTTTAATTTTCTTTGAGAAAAGTGCGAGCTTAAGACAATTCCTTTATGGCGAAGAAAGCGTTCTCACCGCTAGTTCAGTGTTGAATTATGCCAAAGCGATCGCATCTACAGGAGATTTCAAACTTGCAGTCAAAAAAGTTAAGACTGCTTATCTCATATTTAAAAAGATTCTAGGCCAGGAAGATCCAAAGACTTTGGATTCAAAAGATTGGCTTGATAGCCTTACAATAATGGCTGTAGAAAAAGCTAAAAACGAAAAAGAAATTGCCGAGGCTAAGGCTATCAGTGAGGAAGCTCGGATTTTAAAACAGAATGGAAATGGGACTATTTCTAAGGAGTCTTTGATTTCATCCCTTAATTCAAATGGTGGCAAACTACACTTTTTTAAGCAAGGATCTACAACAAATACTAAAAAAGTCAACTCTAGCAAGAAGAGTGACAAAATAAATGAATTATCAATCGATGACTTGTATAAATTCATAACGGGTGGTACCAAGAGCCATAAGGCGCATTCCAACGGAACTAAGCCATCGGATACTCAGAACAAGAAGAAAAAAAATTAACATGATTATCCTATTTAATTTACATACTTCAAAAATTAGAATAAAATTTCATGATTACCTTTTTTTACAACAAATTTTACTCATTAAAGATTAGGATTGAATAAAATTCTAGAAACACTTCATATATAATTTGATTAGCCTTTTTCTTCATTACTTAACACAAAATGACTCTTGAACCAATCCCCATTTGGTAAGAGGCTGATAGAGCTTCGAAGAGGAGTTGGGTAGGAAACTTTTTGAATTATTCATTATTTAATTAGTGATAATATTCTATTTTATTTGGTTTAAAACAAATTTCGCCAAAAAAAAAAACTATTTTTAAAATTTTAATAATTTGGGACATCTGTGACATTACTGAAATGATTTAGGTCAGCACCGTGGTCCCTGTCATTAAAAAAGAGAATATTCAAGCTCCAAACAAGTACTGTAATAAACCTCTTATTTCAAAGCCTATATAAGAATTTTCAAAGTTTCTACCCAAATGCAGGATGATACAAGACTTCCAAACATCACCAATAATATTCAACATCTTTATTATCCACATTTTTGAGGGGATAGAGGGGGTAAATTTAATTCACTAGGAAAAAATATTCACGGGCTTGTATTCGCCGATGGTACGGTGGTAATTTCAAACACATCCGAATCACTCAAAAATCCTTTAAACATGGTATCTAATTAGTTTGAAACGTGGGAAGTATCAATCACCTCATCAAATTTCGGAATTCTCAGAACTGGATCCAAAATAAATTTCAAATTTACGCCCCAGGGACAAAATTTGGAGATTTTGCAAAAATAAGAATACCTCAAGTACATATTTAATCCTTTCAGGGGCGATGGTTTAAAAAATTGCTTTCACTTTTCGCTTAATGTTATGATTAGTTTAATATTATTCGAATACCATTGGGTTGATCACGCATTTGGGCAAATTAGAATTGTAAATATACACAAATAGGGGCAAAGCACAAATATGGGCCCGGAAAGGGTTAATGATGATCGGTCGTCATAAACCAATGTTAAAAAAAACCAAAAAAAAGGACAGAGTGCATTTTTTAGCTTGTACAGATTTTTATCCAGTTCTGATCTGCCAACACCAATAAAATCAATATTTATACACTCTGATTTTATCCCGACTGGCTGATTTGGCGGTGAGTAGGGCTAGGAATTTTATTCGATTAATCGATTAATCCGACAAAATGGTTTTTAGATTTTTAATCGAATTTATTTTCGTTACTCGATTAACCGATTTATTGGACGGTCTTTTGGGTAAGCAATCTTTCTAGTAAATAATCGCGTACTTTCTGATTTAACCCTTTTAGGGCTTTTTTTTTTTGTATCACGGAATTTTATTGTAAGATAACTTCATTAAAAACTATACTAAAAAAATTTGAAAAAAAGAAAAAGACGTATAGAAAAGACTATTATCCTAACTACAATAAGCCCCTCTGCCGGACTACCGGCTGCGTACCTACGGGAAAAGGGTTCAATCTACCAACCGAAAGACCCCCCCTGGCATCGCTTCGAGTAGGCTGGGACTGAGGTTACGTGCAGTCATGAATTAAGCTCTTTGTCAATGAACAACAGTTCATTGAAGCTATTGAGCTCCTAGTCAGAGCCTACTTCTAACAGGATTAATAAAATTAGGCTCCTACCCAAACGTGGGTTTGATCGACATGGCTTTCCTACAAATAGCTGTTAGACGCCGAGATCCGTCTGACTGTCGAACGCTGGACTTGTGCACTAGACTATGTCTCAGCTCTGCTATACGATCGGTTCCTCCTGTTTCGAGATGGTCC
>LSSL01000360.1:18096-33531 GCA_001953115.1 Smittium mucronatum | reverse complement strand
CAGTTGTCGAAGAAGCTACCCCAATAGTCGAAGATGCTGCTCCAGTTGTCGAAGAAGCTGCTCCAATTGTGGAGGAAGCTACTCCAGTTGTCGAAGAAGCTATCCCAGTTGTAGAGGAAGCTACCCCAATTGTCGAAGAAGCTGCCCCAATTGTAGAGGAAGCTGCCCCAGCTGTAGATGAAGCTGCTCCAATTGTGGAGGAAGCTACACCATTTGTCGAAGAAGCTATCCCAGTAATTGAAGAAGCTGCTCCAGTAGTTGAGGAAGTTTCTCCAATTGTAGAAGAATCTACCCCAGTAATTGAAGAAGCTGCTTCAGTTGTCGAAGAAGTTGCCCCAGCTGTAGAAGAAGCTGTTCCAGTTGTAGAGGAAACTACTCCAATTGTCGAAGAAGTTACCCCAATTGTAGAGGAAGCTGCTCCAGTAGTTGAGGAAGTTGCTCCAATTGTAGAGGAAGCTATTCCAGTCGTCGAAGAAGTTGCCCCAGCTGTAGAAGAAGCTGTTCCAGTTGTCGAAGAAGCTATTCCAGTTGTCGAAGAAGCTGCTCCTGTTGTAGAAGAATCAGCTCCAGTAGGTGGGGAAGCTGCTCCAGTAGTTGAGGAAGCTGCTCCAGTAGTTGAAGTAGTTGCTCCTGTTATTGAACAAGCTACCCCAGTTATTGAAGAAACATCTCCATTTTACGGAGGTGTTGGTCCAGTTGCCGAACAGTACATGCCAGATTTCTCTAAATCAACCAAAAATTCTGAATCAGAAGAAATTCTATCCCAAATAGAAACAAAATCGCTTCCTACCACAACACCAGCCGATTTATCTCAAGATAGCTCTACTTCTCAAGGAAAAAATAGTGACAAGTCACATGAAATTGAACTAAACAACGAGTCATCATACGAGCTCGTAGATCATTCACCCAAGAACTTGGTGTCTTCAAATGTTGAATCTACAAAAGATATCGAGACTGTTGAGGGTTCTACCTCCTCAGTAGCTGCAGATAAGCAGAATAACAGTTCCTTTAAGGCTAATTTCGAAAAAACAATTTCAGAAATTCATAGCGGTATTAAATCGCTTGAGCCATCTTCGGATAATGCAACTAATTCTGTAAATGATCCAAATAACACCGAAGTAGAAGTAATCAACAAAATGAATAAGCAAAACGAAGAGAAAAAAAACTATTTCTTCTTCAAATCAAAGTCTGACTCAGACAAAAAACCCAAAACTTCGTGCGTAGTAATGTAGACTGATTTTATTACCATATTCTGATATAATTTCATTTTTAATATATTTAAGTTTTATCTATTATTTTTCTGGAATATTCTTTTATTAAACTTGATTTAAATCCGATATAAAGCATTTCTATTTTCCATCTCTTATGTTATTAAAGACTAAGCTTTAACCTCGAATAAAAAATGAAAAATTTTCTATCTATATGTGTGTTTTTTTAAACTAATCTGTGCTCTATTCAAAAATATCTTCTCGAGCAGAATTTTTATTATGAAACTAGAGTCAAATCTATGTTAAAAACGCAGCAACGATGAATTTTTTAGATAAATGAAGGGCTAAAAAAAACCACTAGTCTAACTATAGTGAGGCTCATCATGGGGCAAGCAATAGACTACACAACAATTTCGGTTTTCATTCTCCAATAATGGTAGATACGAGCTGGGATTTGATTTTTTTTTTTTTTTTTTTCAAAAATTCATATTGTCATTTATTTCGAATGGAACATATTCTGTCTATTAATAACATCTGAAACTTTCAAATTGTACAAAATTTTACGGTATATTCTTGCTAAATTAATGTAAAGAAAAGGTCATCAAATATTTTTACACTCAAATTTAACATTTCGTCATACTAAATATAAATAAATTTATCAGGAATATTATGATATATACAAATAGGAAATCAGTGGGAAAATATTTGAAGATTTTTTTTTTTTTTCTAGCCTTAAATCTTGTTTGGATAGTCAATCTTGAAATTAAATTTCAGAATATATAATTGTTTTTAAAGCTGTTACCGAATCTTAATTATTTTTGAATTTTCTACTTTTATCTTAAATTTCGTATTTGAAACTCTTTGATTATCTTGATTTGTATGCATAAATGCTATCCAAATGAAATGGCTTGTGCCAATATTTTCGAGCGATACTACTTGCAAAAAAAAGAGGGGGGGGGGGTTGAACAGAGCGATTTTATACATATAATGGCTTATAAAAATCGAGGAAAAAATAATTAAATTATTAAACTGGGCGTTCCCGAAAACATAGACAATAAGATAAAAGTAAATAATATTTCGGTATTTTTTAATATTCATATGAAAATTGAGGTTTGAAAATGAAAAGTATGAATAAATCCTACTCTATATTGTATTTATTAAATAGAAAGGAAAAAAAACACTTTTTTATGCCATTGGTTTATCAACAAAGGCTTTTTCTTCGTTATTTGAGCCGGTGGATGAGGCGGGAGGTGGCAAGACCTGCTGGCCTTGGGGAGTTTCCTTTTTCAAATTGTTTTTAGCCTGAGTATATACAAGACCAGCTCCAAATCCAAAGATTACAGCCAAAACTCCTCCCAAAGTAACAGGATCTGGGAAAAACAACATGGCGAAGACGGCAATGGGTAGCTTGTTTAGTGCACCAACCATGGAGTAAGTGGTTGAGGAGGTAGTTCTCAGGCACCAAGCTGAAGTGTAAGATATAGCAAAAGCCGAAATTCCTGAAATAAGGTTTGAGAATAAGTAGGTTCTGAGTTCAGCAGAATTGACACTATCGGAATAAAATGCTAGAAAATCGGACCATTGTTCTGAAACCAAACTGAGAACCAAGAACATTACTAAAGTCATGGCGTTATTATAATATACTGTATCAAAATCCTTAAAGTTAACCGAAGAAATAGTTTTTCTCATAACGATTACAAAAGAGGCAGAAGCGAAACAATTCATGGCCATCCACATATAACCGTAAAAATTAAAAACAATGTCATTATAAGCTCCTACAATTGAAGATAGCACCATTAGCCCAAATGAAATGAGCATGAGTTTGGTAACGGAGGTGCCAAAAACAAATCTCTCCCTGTATGCTACAGCAATGATAGTAAGATTCTTGAAAACCGTGAAAAGAGGAACATTCAAATGTTGAAGAGCCTTGGCACCTGTATATAACATAAAGACTTGTAGCACAGCAACAGGAAGCCAGGTTTTCATATCTCGCTTATTAAGTGCTCTATACTTGATCCCGCCACCAAGCTTACTTGCCAACATTAACAAGGCCACACTTCCAAAGGACTAAAAGTTGAAGAACGAAAAAAAAAAATTGAATAGCTACCAAAAAAGTGTGAATTTTTTAAAAGAAACAAGATGAAAAGGAATCTTACCTGAATTGCCAATACAAGGAAAGCCATGTGAAATTTGAATCCGGACAAGACAAACTTGTTAGTTAAAGTCATGGTTATGGAAGAAACGCAGTATGCCAATATGGGCACCACGGTCTGGCTCGATTCACTCATTCTGAATAACAATTTCTTTTAGATATAAAGCTAAAAAAAAATACTGGTGAGCTAGGGGGATAACGAGAGTAAATAGAACAAAGTTTGAATTATCGCTTTTTGGACTGTTAAGATTTAGATTTTATGCAGATAACAAAATAGTATAGGCTTATTTTAGTAACCCCGCTCATTCTTTTACACTTAAAAAGGTGACTAACCGATCTTAAAACTTGAATGTACCGTTGCAAGCTATTATTGGTTTAGAAAAACGCTAATAATACCTGTTATCAATAAATCTGAAGTAATATTTTAGACTTTTAGCGAATCGGATATTCAGTCTAACCCTCATTTATAAATTTTTATTGATTAGTCTTATAGACCATTTTGGATATAAATGGCGCCAAATATTCAACCAATAATGGCATTCAACGTAAATCCAACTTCTCAATTGGCAAAATCGGTTTAATATCAAATAAAATCTTACAAATCTTACAAATAGAAATCGATTATTTCTGGATTATTAAATTTTGAAACCCTCCAGGGCCGAAAATTATATCATTAATCTATTTGCTAATTATCATATATATCTATCATAATAAAACATTATCCAATTATTAGTAATTATAATGGATCGACTATTTTTTTTAGCAGAAAACAATTTGTAGCCTTTGAATATCCGGTTTTATGGTTTAATGATTGGTGAAAATAGTCGAATTATATTTATGAAATTAGACAAATTATTTGGCCGTTAATTGAATCAGATCTGAATATTGTTGACCAGTCCCTAATAATCTGCAAGCGGACTGCCTCAAATCGTAATAAATAAGATAAATGAAACCCCCTGGCTGTCAAAGGGATAAAAACTATTATTGGTTAATTGCTATATAAATATGCACGTTTTTATTTATTACAGGTCAACATATTCCAATAAATCTTATATTATCTGATTTGGGCCATGAGCTCTTCATTTAGTAGATAAAAATATCTTTTCGTAATTCCCGGTGTCTAAAATGATACATTACTGGCATTTCATGCATTATTTTTGTCCGTCCCAAACTTGGGTTGGTATTTAGGACACTATTTTCAAGACCAGATTATTTTTGTGTAAGCCATTATTTACAAATGAATTTATATACTGCTAAAACAATAAAAATAGAAAAAAATTTGCACTCTAATAAAATTTTCTCATTTTGCAAATGGGAAATTTGATTTGCGATTCCAGTTACAGATTATCCAATAGCTTTACACTATAATTTTGCGCCATATAACCGAATTATGGTTTTTAATGACATTATCTTACAATAAAACTCCGTGATACAAAAAAAAAATATCCAAATTATGGAGGTACTCAGTCTCGAAAAGAATTTCCCAATTAATGTGGTCAAATGTTTAAATTTCTTTTAATAAATTGAGCATTGTGAAAAAATATAACTATACTTGAAAAAAATCAGGAAAGCCTGATTTATTAAAAATATGTTATAAATGAACTAATTTGGGTATCCAATCGAATGGCGCCAGAACCTAAGGCCTACGTGAAATTTCACATACTAGCTATGGCTATTACAAAATTAGATCCAAAAAAACAGCCAGTATAAATAAAGAATATTATTGTAATATGTTTTTTGTAAAAAATGAAATTAATGGGAAAATTCAAGTGGTCAAAAAGTAGTGAAATGTCGTAGAGTTAAATTTGAATAGGCATCCAATCACATCTCCGAATTAAATATAGTTGAGAGAATAGCATTAAATTAAAAACGAAAAAGGGATATTACATACAAAAAATCGATTCCAATATTTTAAATTTTTTTTTTTTTTTTTCATAGAAAAAAATTGTCATGAAATTTGAGAAATATGCTAAAAATAAAATTTCTGCGTAATTGTAAAGAATTAAATTTTTTAAATCTATTTTCTTACTAATCTTATAATCAGCAACAAAACTATGAATTATTTTTTATAAATAAATACCAACAATGAAATTCGCAAATAATAGAATAATATTCAAAAAAAATGGGCTTTTATTTTCGATTATTATTCGTATTGTACTTTTGGGGTTTTTATTAAATCCTTTGAAATTTTCTTTAAATTTCCAATGGGTTATTTTTTCCATTATAGGTAGTTTAAATGAATATATTGATCCCTTATTGAGAGTTTTATAAGAAATAAAAGAAATCGTCCATCTGGTAAACGGAAATATTATCACAAGCATAGCATACCCAATATTTTTGTTAAATATAGATGCCGTGATAATGGTGGTTTAAAATGATATGCAATAATAATTGTAAAATGGTGAAAGTTTTTGAGTGTGAATTTAAAACAAAACTACATCATTTCGAGCTAAAACAGTAGCGATAAGAAAAGTGATGTTGATTAAGTATATATTAATTCAAATTTTATCTAAAATTCGTCAGCAGAATCCGGAAAAACATAGTAATTTTGAAAATTCGGCAAATTATGGCAAAGAAGATATATTAGTATTGTCTGCTTTTTTTTGAAATTAAATCTGGGAAAATCCTGCAAAAAATTAGACAAATATTGATTTTTTTTTATTATTCCATTAATAAATATATACGTTAATATTTACCCGATGAATTATATTTCATTACCTATTAATATTCATTTTTCGATTAATTAGAGTTATTACCCATTTGAATAAAAAAGAACGGTTTATAAATAAATATTTGAAAAGGTTTTATCCTCCATATCAACAGCTTTTGGAATGCTGGAAAAAAAATTATAAAAAGAAATATTTTCTAAAGTACACAATAAAAAGAATTTATATAAAAATGAGGAATTTTACTTATGCTAAAACTTCTATAGAAGAACAAGAAAATTTTGGTGAAAGGTGGCTCACAAGAAGCAAAAAAGTCCTTAATAATAAAACCATTTATACTATTAATGCAGAAAAAAATGGTTTTTCTGGGTGCTGAGCAATTATTAAAGTAGTAAATTACCAATTTAAAAACGTATCTAAAAATTTAAATCCTGATATTCATAATTTCGAGTGTTCTGAAAAGGATCCATTCAAATCTCTTCCGAATGAAATTAAAAAAATTATGTTTGAATCAGAAAGCCATGAAAAATTAAAAAATACTTGGGGAATAAGGAATTGGCTCTGGTTATAAAAAAATACACTATTCAATTTCGTATTTTTTTTTAAAAAAACTCAGTTTAACTTTTCAGGGACTTAAAATTGTGTGCAAAAAAGTTATACTACTTCTATATTAGATTCAGATCATATTTTAGAAATGATAATAATAAATGACTGTATTAGTATTTTTTTTCGCCACTCAAAAGTCTTTTAATTGATTAGTAGAGACCAGATAGACCATTTAGAATCATTTTACACAATTTTTACAATGTATATTGAGTTTTTGTTGTTGTAATAAATGAATAAAATAGAATTTTTTTTTCAATTGTCCCATTAAATAATTCAAAAAAAAAAATAGAAACCCATTAATCGAATTTTTAAAATAATTTCAGAGTTCTTGAAAATATCGGGCATAATTTCAAAATTGATAAATTTATCTCAAAATTTTCACCAAATATATCAAATTTCATAAAAAAAAATGATATAAAGACAGAAAAAGCCAAATTTTGGGTTCATAATATGAGAAATAATCCAAATAATATATCTAAATTAAGATAAAACTTGGCTGAAAATATTAATTTCAGTATATACAAGATTAAAATTACCCACAAAATGATACCTTTCGAATTTTATTGGGGTTTCAATTTTACAAAATTTGATTATTTTTCTGAAAATAAGGATTTAATGGAAATTCGTTATTCAAATTTTTTTTTAGAAAACTTTGATTGGTATTCAGGGACTTTTTTTTATACTCCAAGCACAAATATTTATTAGCGAGAATAAAAATGTGCTTTAAATCCAAATAATTAAATCAGAAAACTTTAATTATATACGAAATAAACCCAACTTTAGTTGGTATAGCCTAGGACTTGGAAAAAAATAAGGTTAAAAATACACATATAATGATTTGTAATTAGTAATGAATAAATAAATTTACTGAATTAGATTCAGAAATTATTACCAGTAACAATTATATTAATTTTATTTTCATATCAAAAGAAGATGAGCCAATTAATGAAGAATTTTCAAGAATTATATTTAGAAAATAATAAATCTTTGGATTTATTTTCGTCCATAAATCAAAAATATCAGATTCAACCTCTAAAATTCTATAAATTCATTCAGGAATATTTGCTGCTCATGTATGTGTTTCCTAAAAAATAAAATGAAATAATATACATATACATATATGTGGATGTGGATGTGATATTTTTTTGGCGATTTTGAACCTATGTGATTGTGAGCCGGATTTAAATTGGGTGAAATAATTGATGGTATAACTATTATAGAATAAAAACTCTAAGCATTTTAGAAATACCATGTAAACAGAAACTAAATTTTTTTGATATAATTTTAAAGTTTACTTAATTAAATCCTAATCATTTTTTCAATTTAATGAAAGATTATTTAAAAAGAATTCCATTTAGAAAATATTAAGATATAATAAAAATAATAATGCATAGACCCTTATTTTATATATACTATAAGTGTACGTAAATGGAAAGTGCCTAATTAGAGACAATTTTATATTATAAATGAATAAAAAAGGTTAAATAATATTAGCTTGGTATTAGTGAGTATATATCACTTTAATACAATAGTTGCATTTAGTATGAAAAAGATTATATTTTGTTGTAAGATCAAAATTAAAGCTTTATTGAAATTCAAACTATTAATTAATTGTATAAATTTTATATCTATATGATAAAAAAACATCAAATTATTAAAACTGATTTTTTAATAATGAATTAATATGCTTTTTGTCGGAATATTGATTTGATTATTATAATATTGGAAAATTGAAGGAATCAACTAGATACAATTTTTCAATAAAATCCTGAGATAATTTTCGAAAAATTGGAACCCAATCACATAAGATCAAATCCACCGAAAAAAGATCATATAAATATACAATATATATATGAAAAGATCAGGGTAAGTTGATATCTATAAACAAAAAGGGGAAAGCAGATATTTTTACAAAGGTGCTTCAGCTTACAGAGAGATTAAGTAGAGCTTAATCATAAGGCCATTTTAATAATTCAACATGTTTTCAGTTTTTAAATGCAATAAATTTTGTAAATTCAATTTAGAAAAAATATTTAATAATTAATTATCTCAGATTCATATTTCGAATCCATTTTTTCTTTAGAAAAATTAGAGCTTGATAATAATGATAATATATATAATATAAAAATTATTTTAAAATTGTGCATATTCAATTTCAGATTTAATAAATAATTTTTTTGATTTTTTATTTAGTTATCTCCTATATATCTTTAATCAATAATATTAAAATTATGTTAAAAAAAATAGTGATAAAGGGAAAATATAATCCTTTATTGAAGATATATTTGCATTTAGCAATCTTTATAACACACAATTTCAACAAAAAAGAGGGAATAAATAAATAAATATGATACAAATATGATATAAATTGTTTTAATTTTCGGACTCTGGTCTCAAAAAAAAAGTTGCAATATTATGCTTATACAGTATCGAACTTATTATTGCAAAAAGTTGTTCCGCTTTTTAGTCTCATTTTTCCCCTGCTTTCGCGAATGATCCCAAAAATTAAAAAATAATTTTTAATATATTTAAAAGTGTCTCCAATTTTGATTATGAGTCAATATAATTTTCTTTCGCTCATCTTTCAAACATCTTCCATCCAAAAAATAATAATTCGATGAAAAAATCAATTATTTTTATTGTAGCGTGATTATAGAGCAGTTTATTTTTATACTTATTATCTATAGCCAATTGAGATTTTCGGTTAAAATTAAAATAGATTCGCTTTTTTTATAATACGAAAGTAAAACAAATGAAGTTTATATTACTCCAATTATACTTAATAAATTAAACAACAAGGTTTAGCGGAATTTTTCGGTGTGAAATGAATGGTATAAATCAATTGTTTATAATTTCTCCGGAATCTGAGGAGATTTCCAGACCCTTTCAAAAAAATAAAAAATAACCTTAATCTGAATACATGAAAATTTAATATATTTATTTCGTAATAATTCAAAAACTCCGCATAAAAACTTACTGTTAGCGAGATACCAGGATATAACACAAATGTTTTTCTACAATAAATAACAAAGATAAGAGAATTTATTAATAATTATCTAAAAATCCCATAAAAAATGAATACTTGTTATAATTCCTTAATTTCAAAGTATATACATTCAAAAAACTAAAATTTCGCTATGAATCCATTTTTTTTTAAAAAAACTTTATTAAACCTCTTAGAGTACGCTGATTTTATATTAAATATAAGATGTGATCTAATTTGAACATTTGAAATTTTAAATGTTTGGAATATATATTATTCATATAACTTTAAAAAAAATTTGGGCCTTGATGTTAGTCTGGGTGGAGAGGGAATTATTTATTAATTTACAAGTAATATTAAAATCAAATCAAATATAAAAGTGCTAATCTAATCTCAAAAAATAAAAAATAAAATTAAACTTAGTATATAAATATTGAAACGATTAAAGATAAATAAATAAATCTTAATAAAATAATTGCATTAATTTTTCAATTAAACATAGGATAACAAAAAAATAAACAAAAAAATATAAAAATGTATACAAAACAAGTAAATTTTGAATATCAATAGATGAAAATTTATTTATATTAGTGAAAAAATAGCGATTTTTAACTTAATTTTTGTTATTATTAATGTTTTTTAAATAATTTTAAAGAAATTATGTTTATCAGAATGGTGCGGAAGCAACTGGAGAGTTTGTTTTATCATATAATGAAGGGTTTTTTACCCCTGGTTATATAGCAAAACATTTATTTGTGATATTTTACCAGCTTTATCTTAATCTATAAACTACTAATTAATATCAGCTATGATGTTTTTCTTCCAGAATTTTTCAAATATAGAGAATAGGAGTGTATATGATAAATTATTTTTTGGAAAATGGAATTTCGACTCTTTATCTATACATTTTCAATATGGCTGATGAATGTGAAGCATATATTTTTGGGGGTTTCTTGTTTATAATATTCAGGAGATTTAATGTATCAGACTTACCTTACTATTTAACCTTCCGATTCTTATTTTTGAGCCTCTCTAAAAAAAATTCCAATAAAATTCCAATATTTTGTGATTATGTTTCATTCATAACATCCGAGTAACGGTGTCAATTTTTTCGTAATAAAATTTAGATTTTGTTATTAGATTTTAGATTAATTTGCTTCAATTGTTTAACTTTTCCCGGTTATAATTTAATTTCAGTAAATTAGTTATAGATAGCTAATAAATTTTGTTTTAATTGTAATTTATATCACCTTCCGCACCGAAATTAACTCTTATTATGTGGTACCATTCCTATTTTATCACACTAGGTATATTTTCGTTTCCATAGTTTCCAAAAATTTTGAAATAATTCTCTGATGATTAGTTGTCTTTTTAATCTGGAATTTTACTGATAGTCTGCGATTTTTTGTGAATATATCTCTTGGAAATTTTTCCAGAAGAAATTTAGGGATCGATTTCGGTTCAGGATAAGTTATATTATATTTTTTCTATTATTAATCCCATAGTATTAGAGGTAGTATATAAACCTGATTTTTTTAAATTTACTAAAAAATCGGTCTATGGCTCTTATCAGATTTACTCTGATACTTTTTTGATCCAATCTGATAAAAATATTCTTATTATATTTTCCGGATGCTTTATATTGATTTTATTGATTTATCTAAATTTCCATTTGCTAATTCCGTCTATAGGGAATATATATGCACGTATAAATATTTAAAGTTTTTTCAGAAAGATGATATTTTTTTTTTACCACATTTTTTTTAACCAATCTAGGCTCTAATATGAAAAAAGAGTTGTATTTTTGCCCAAATTTTTTCCTGAAAAGCCAATGAAATTTTATTTTTCGATTTCTACACATTTTTTTCCTGGTATTATTAATGAATTCGTAAATTGATTCATAAATAAATTCATTTATTGATGTAGAAATTAGTAACCTCGTTCATAGAACTTCAGGATTTATTTCAAGCGACTCGAGTGATACATTGAGAAGTTGATCTTTCCATAAGAAAGTCCGAAATATTGTGATTATTTTCTTGTGATTTATTTTCTAATGAGATAAAACAAGAAAAGTACAATATATTTGACAGGAAAAAGGTATTTTCTAAAATTGAATTCCAGTTAATGTATAGATATATATTTTTTCCAGATTCCAATTTAGTTTTACGTTCCAGTAATTATTTTAGATTTTGCCGTAGTGATATCTATTCAGTTTTTTCCTAAAAATATATTTAAATATTTAAAGGGTTAAAGGAGACAGATTTGATTAAAATTTTTGGGTGCAGATGCATTAATACCCATTTTAATTCATACTTTTATATATATTTTACATTTTCTGTCATGGAATGGTGGCTTAAATGCTCTATTTATTATTTTTTCGTCTGCGTTATTACCAATTTCTATTAAGATAACTCTGCTTATTCTAGAGTTTTTATTAGGTTTAGGTTAGCATTTATCCCGTAAAAATTTTCGTTAAAACATATCAACAAAGATTCGGCAATCATGCTATATAACAGTGGTGACATTGGATTACCCTATCTAAATTTTCGAAAGATAGTTGCTGAGGCTATTATAAATATTTATTTTGGTTTGGGATTTTTTTATAAGCATTTATAATTTAATTTTTTTTTACGGGAAATTTACTTCAAATTCAATAAAAATTTATAAAAGTTAATTCAAAAAAATTAAAAAAAGTGAAAATTTTTCAAAAAAATTTCGCCCAAATCCTCTCTGTCGCTCTAGCAACTCGATAACACAAGGTTGTTGGTTCAAGAGTTAATTATTTTTAAATGAATAGAAATTTCGATCCAATTCCGAAGGCTTTATGGCACAATATAGATAATTTCAATCGACTTTGTCATATGTTTTTTCCTGATCTAGCATAATTAGATGTCCTGATGTTTCTTTGGGATTATTTTTAGTGTTCATATAAATAAATTAAATGATAGAATTTTGTCAAAAATGATTTTATTATTAATTAATACGGATTTTCCTATATTTTTAACCTTCACCATTGTTTTTAGAGGTCTATTTTCCGAAAGATTCTTCAATATTTTTCATCAGTATTTGGTGATGTGATTGGTCTCCACTTTTTAAGATATTTTAGATATTTTTTTAGGATTAATTTAATTTTTTATTCACAAATAAACCGATTAAATAAATTAAATTAATTGAGGCTGTGAAAATTTTGTTTAAATTTTTTGCAATTGGCTCGGAAAAATATTTATAAAACTTAAAAATTAGGTCATATGGGCAAGGTGATTTATTTTTTGGTGAATTTTTCTAAAATTTACCATACCTCTTCCTCTGATATGTTGGATTTCTAATTATTTTAAATCATGTTCTTTTACTTTAGCGCCTATGTTTTTGATTAAAATTATTTGACTTGACCTACAGATCAACCTTTCGAAAATTTAATTTTATATAAAATGTGATTGTTTCGGTGAAACACGATTGGTAGCTAATATTTACACCTTTATAGTTATTAAGGATTTTTTTGATTTTTTCCACGGATTTTTTCTTTTAAAGAAAAAGTTTATTGGATATTTATTTATATTATGACCATTAAGATCTAGAGACTATTATAACTCAACACATTTTGTCACTTTTTTTTCTTTTGTCATTTGTTTTATTTAATATTCATTTTATTTATGATTTTCACCCAATGATATTTAACCTGATCATTTGAGCTTTTCGTAATTTTTTTAGGTATATTTTATTGAAAAGTACCAGGCTAATTATTTCAATATTTTGGTATATTATTTTTCCTTAATTGATGTATGTGCCTTTAATGTTTTATTTGATAGTTTACCAATTACATACATAATTTTCTTAATTAAAAATTATTTTTAAAAAAAGAAAAGCTATTTTTTCGTTTTTCATGCGTTTAGAGTTTAATTCCAGCCTTTTAAAGATTTTACTGGTCTTTTTCAGTTAAATTAGGCTACTGGAAAATAATTAATTTATTTCAATAATATTAATTTTTGACAGATATAATTATTTTTTTTAAAAAAATGCTAATATAAACAAATTTAAATATTTTATTTTAAATTAGATAAAAGGATATAAAAGAAAAAAAAGAGTTAATTCGATATATATTGAAATGATGACGTTATGTAAATAAACTTTTATTTGTATCAATAAATCAATTTAATACAAAAAGATTCAAATTTAAAACAATATCGCAATTTTTTCAATAAAGTTGGATTAGATATATTAAACTATGTTTGTTTGAAAATTTCAAGTTTATTTAAAATGTCTTATTTTTATCAAAATATATCAAAATATAAAAATGAGTGTATAAAATCAAATGATTTTTTTGTGATATTAAATATTTTTAGAAGTTTAAATATTCCAGAAAAAAACTACCAAAAAAAATCTATTTTATTCTTTAAAGATTAAAATTAGTATGCATTATTATTATTGTGTTATAAAATAATATTTATTTATTTATAAAATCAAAAATAAAGATGTGTTTTTCTTGAAATAAAAGCTATAATTTTTTTTTTTCTAAAATATAATTATGAACTCCATTAATACCCAAATTTCTAGAAATTTAACAATATTAATACTTATTTTTATCTATCTTTTGTTTTAAAATAGGACAAATATAATTTTTAACTCTAGAAGCATTCAAAAAAAAAAAAATAAGTATCTTAAATGCTAAATATTAAGTTTAAACACAAATAAAAAATGATTTTAATTATAAATATATATAAATTTTTTGAAGTATGGATAATAAAACTGAATTCATTTTTAAACATTACACATGATTTCAAAAAAATATAAATATTTTAAGTTTTATTTTATTAAAAATTTAAAGGTGATAATAAATTAAATTTTAGATACTAAATAGGCAGAATTTAATTTCGATATTTCATTTTAATTATAAAAATAGCTTTATTTTTTTTAATATGAATCCATTTATATCAAAAAAATTTATTTATAAAAAAATATTATTTTCCAATACAACGCCATCATTCCAAAATATACAGAAATAACTACTTTTTACACCAACTCTTCTTTTTTTTATTGTAAAATCAAAAAATTTAATCAATTTATATAAGCAGATTGTTTTTTAAAAATTTATTTATATTTGACAAAAAGACATTTTATTGAAATAAATACTCATATTGCACTGTTATAATATTAATATTCAATTATAAATATTTTTTTTCAGGTATTTAATTTGTAGAAATATTTAGTTTTTTATTGAATCTAAAAGACTTTCGGATAAAATGACATGGTTTATTATGGGTTCATGACTCACCATATAATCGCACCATTTTAATCTAGTTTTACTGGGATAAAAATTTATATATATTTCAGTCAAATTGAAATGCTCCATTAATTTTTTTAATATTCACTCACTCTTCTATGGTATTACTCTGGATATATCTGTCTTTTTTCATTTTCTACTATGTTTAAATCTCACAAGAGGATCATAATGTTTATTTTTTCATTATTTCGTAATTTATCCAGTAAGAAAACAATTCTAGGTTTTATTTCTGGTTTTTTGTTGGGTAGATAGAGATTCAAAATTCTTTTGACTTACAAAATAATGGGCTATCTAAACCTGTTATAATAATCATCTCTTCAAGGAAAAAGTAATTTTAGTATGTTATTTTATTGGTTTCTATTGATTATTGCGATTTATTTAGACAATGAACATTTTTCTATCTAAAATTTATTCTAAAAAATGACTTCGAAGTTTTTTATGATATTTTTTGGTAAACATGAAATATCTTTTTGGATCGTTTTTTTGAAAAAAGTGAATATCCAAATTTTCTTGCCGCTATCTTATACCCATTAAACTTAATG